>CAUYRT010098738.1:0-138379 GCA_963574885.1 Lepilemur ruficaudatus
CACACACACACATTCATCTCTGCTTGGAGGACTGTGGGGAGAAAACACATTTGTATGCACCTAGTTACTTAGTATATCTTTTATGTTGCAGAAGGCTTAGCATTACTATTGCATTTTGCATGGTGAGCAATGAGCCCCCAAACTGACCCATGTGCTACTGATGCCTGGACTCAATGAGTATTTCAATGAGTATTTCCTGAAAGCCTATATGTAAAACATGGTCCTGGCCATATGAGTCTAAAGAGACATAGTCCTGCCTTCCTTCCTAGATGAAGACACAAAGATAATTCTGTGGATCTCATGTAATTTTTTAATGTTTCTCTTCTCCAATAAAATGGACAAAACAGTAATTGCAGTTTACTGATTTTTCACCTAAATTTAGTGTAATACCACTCTAAAAGTTCAGTTTAAAATCATTGCCATATAACTCAAGAACATCCCTAGTGAAATTTACCAAACATAGGTAGTTTTTAAAATCTGACATAATTTATGTAACCATTAAGGATAGGGTGCAGTAGATTATTATTTCTCCTGATGGAATAATTTACACTGATTTTTGACCTCATGCCGTTCATTCACTACTTTCTAGTTTTAGGAGAAGCTTTTAAAATGCAACAGGGCAACAATTTTTACTTCCCAGATGAGCAGGCAGCATTGAAACCAAGGGCAGATAAAGATCAGACCAACAACATAACAAAAAGGTGGAAAGTGCAAAGGAAACGCAAAGAATTATGAATAGAAGGCAGATACGTGATCTCAGGAATGTCAAGCAAAAATGAATATTTACTTGGTTTGTCCGTTCTCCGTGTACGTGGTTCTGTAAAAGCCCACGAGGGAGGTGTTCAGCCAGCCGGCGAACTTCAAGGTCAGGACATAGAGTCCGTCGCCACCGCTGGGTGGAAGCTCTTCTTCCGCCTCAATCACCAGGTACTCCTGCTCTGTGTACTCGAAGCATCTCTGAACTCTCACCTGCTCCCCGGAGGGCCCCTGCAGCGCCGGGAGCTGGGTGATCCTTGTCTCCCGGAGGTGCAGCCACAGGTGGCGAGTGGGCGCGCTCACGTTGATGGAGATGTTCACGGTGCCCGTGTAGGTGTCCTCCTCCAGCACGGGCCGCACCTCCAGGTCGTAGTGTGCAGGGCTGAGGAAGTCCGGCAGCCTGAAGTTTGTCCACTCTCCACTGTCATCTTCGCTGGCAGGGCAGACGTCCTGGTCCTGGGGAGTGAGAGGCGAAGGACCCGCAGTGGGAGGCAGGTGGGACGGGGCCGCAGCTGTGCTCTGCCCGGAGTCTCCGGCGGAGTCACACGATCTGGTCAAGCCCACGGCAAGTCCTACTACTAATCCTACTCCCACCACCACCGCACAGATCACGGCCACATGTTGTGTTCGAATGCAGTATCTCTTAGAGCCCTCTCCCTCCGCAAACTTCATGTTCGTTTCCCAAGTCTAATGTTACGCAGAAAAGGATGTTAAATTTAGCTAACGAACGTCAGCAGACTTCCTTTTTAAATTGGAAGGAATCCCCTGGTTTGGCAGCCTGGTTTCGCTTTTCCCACACCTCTGGCTTCCTGCGTCCTCTCCTCCGTCCCTTCGTCCTCACCGGCCCCTCCAGGATGAAGGGGAAGCAGGGGGTGGAGAAGGAGGTCCTAAGGGGACCCGAGCTGGAGGAGGAGGACTACCCAGAACATTGTCACCGCTGCTCTTATTAACGACGCATCCCCACCCCTACCCTTCCTGCGCTGGAGCAAGTTAAATATAAAACAGGGCTTAGCTTATCAGCCACGGGAGGACGATCCTTTGCCAAAGCTCCGTCAGCAGCTTTCAGGGAGAAAGCTCGGGTGAGGTGTGCTTACGGTGGAAAATCGCAACCTTTGCCACCGGGTCTGTGGCTTCTTCCTGCTGTGTGCCCGGCCTCTCCCCTAACTGAAAGGCTTCTTGAATTTCAGCTATTTTAATCAGGTAGTTCACCAAAGAAGCTAAATGTTTTCTTTTCTCTCCTTTTTCCTCTTATAATGTCAACATTCAAACTCTGCCCTTTGGAGAAGTCATACTCTGGAGTTGGAGACACAGATGCGCGGACCACTTAAGAGCTCAGTAAACATTTGTTAAACTGGTGGATTAGCACAGCACAGCCAGGTAACCCTAAATCAGTCCAGTTGATTCTGGGTGACAGAGAGGGGGGGATGTGAAGACGTTACCCAAAGCAATAGTGGCCCTGGAAAGCAGAAGAGCAGAGAGAAAGCAAAAAGAGGCAGTTTGCCTCCAGGTGAGACTGACTTCGATGTGCAGGTTTGGAGCACATTCCAGATTGGAAACTTGGCCTGTGGAGAGATCCATTATCAGTGCAAACCTACTGCTTCTGAATGACAAGGCAGACTGGCAGGGAATCACAGTGACCTCATATTTATGGGTAGCTTAGATGTAGACACCCAAGCCACCTCTACTAATAATAGTACTACTAAAATAATTATAAAAATTTTGAGAGTCTTCTATGTGCCATGCACTATGGTAATATTTTATAGGAGTTATTTAAATCTTCGCAACCACCCTATGAGTTTGGTAGTATGAAGATACCCATTTTAGAGATGGGAAGACTGACATTTGGATAGATTGAGTCATTGCTCAAGGTCACGTAACTGGTAAATAGCAGAATTGGGGTTTGAACCCAGGTTGTCTGAGTCAAAGTCCATATACCTAACTGGTACATTACCCTTCCTCCATCTCTGAAGAGGAGAAATATTCAAGGGTTAAGTAACTATGAAAAAGTTAGTATTTCCCAATATGCAATCTATGGATGTTAATAGATACACTTGCAGAGCAGGCCATGCTGGGTTAGGTAAATTTAAAAATCTTTTATTACCTTCTACTTTTGCAGAGCCTCTAGATGGTGATACACATTGTGAGCTTACAGAGAGAAAACACTATGGAGTACTTTCCACGTTTAGCAGACAAGAGGGCCTTTTGCGGGAGATGCTTTTTGAGGGATTTGTGTTCCCTGGAATACACGCTGAGAAATGCTGCTTTAAATTGTCCTAAAGTACAAACAAAACAAAATAAAAGCACACACACAAAAAATCTTTAAAATCAAAAGGGTCCATTTTACTCTATAGCATTTCTGTTGTTTTCTCATAAAACAGTAACAAGAGAAGAAGAATTAAAGGGAAGATTAAAGTACAGGGCCATCTTGTATTTATTAATTTTATATTCTGAAACAATCCTAAACTTTTTGAGATCATAATATCTTTCAATTTGGCAAATAAACTTCCTGAATTTTAGCTCTTGAAACCCCCTTTTTATTGAAAAGATTGTCTGATGTTTCACTAAATGTTTGATGGGGCAAATATTTTGATGTGTTTCTCAAAATCAAAAAATGAATTATAGATCAAATTTAGCTCAACATATTGAAAGGAAAAATGAAAAGGAAAAGTATTTGGAACAATGTACACCAAATTATGCCAAACTGGAAACTTTTTCTTTCTTTCTTTTTTTTTTTTTTTGAGACAGAGTCTCACTCTGTGGCCCGGGCTAGAGTGCGGTGGCATCAGCCTAGATCACGGCAACCTCAAACTCCTGGGCTCAAGCGATCCTCCTGCCTCAGCCTCCTGGGTAGCTGGGACTGCAGGCACGCGCCACCATGCCCAGCTAATTTTTATATTTTTATATATATTTTATATATATTTATATAAATATATATTTTTAGCTTTCCAGCTAATTTCTTTCTATTTTTTTAGTAGAGCCGGGGTCTCGCTCTTGCTCAGGCTGGTCTTGAACTCCGGAGCTCAAAAGATCCACCTGCCTCAACCTCCCAGAGTGCTAGGATTACAGGCATGAGCCACCACGCCCAGCCTGGAGACTTTTTTTTTAATCTCAAAAAAGGCAAACACATATGAAATCTCTGAGAGTCAACCTTGTCTAGAAAAAAAGAATCTTATCACCAGGCCTATGCCTGGGCTAGACAGGACAAAGAAGATAATAGACCTTTGGAATGGAAGACACCTAGGGAGGATTGAGAATGGCCACCTGCTATGAAATATCCCTTCTACTCTGCCTTAAACTCCACTGTAAGGGATACGTTATCTAAATGCAATTTTTTGCTGGAAGAAATAAAATACCTTAAATCCAGGTACATAGTGTGTGTGTGTATGTGTGTAAATTTTGAGTCTAAGGCCCTGTTCTAGCCACAGCATCTTATTAGTATCAACCTGCAAGAGGTGACTGCATTCAGCAGAGGACACCACCTCTTACCACGATCAGCACAGGTGTAAAACGCAGCCAGATGAGTGGCAGTAGCAAACCCAGCGTGCGCACAGAACACATCCACCGTCAACATGTTAGGGTTTACTAAAGTAAAGATAAAGCCCCTAGATCTCGTAATTTGACACTTGTTTCCATTGCAGCAGTGTTTGCTGTCCTTCCACTAGCAGGGGAAGACTCAGTCTGAGGCGGAACTGTCCAGACAGCCACCTAGGTCTGGGGAGAGATTGAGATTGAGAATTTGTGCCTACAAGGAGACCAGTGAACCATCATAGGCACCCACCTAGATTAAAGTTGTTTTTTTTTTTTTTTTTGAGACCAAGTCTCACTCTGTTGCCCGGGCTAGAGTGCCGTGGCGTCAGCCTAGCTCACAGCAACCTCTAACTCCTGGGCTCAAGCGATCCTCCTGCCTCAGCCTCCCGAGTAGCTGGAACTACAGGCATGCGCCACCATGCCCGGCTAATTTTTTCTATATGTTTTTAGTTGGCCAATTAATTTCTTTCTTTCTATTTTTAGTAGAGACGGGGTCTTGCTCTTGCTCAGGCTGGTTTCGAACTCCTGACTTGGAGCAATCCACCTGCCTCGGGCTCCCAGAGTGCTAGGATTACAGGCGTCAGCCACTGTGCCCGGCCTAGATTAAAGTTGTTATTGGATGATCTCATGTTGAATGAATCTACATTCATTCAATAGATACAAGTGATTTGAAAAGGCTGCTCCTGGTCGATTTCCCTAATCAGATCCAAGCCAGTGACGTGACTGGACAGCCACTCACTGTAGATCCTAGATCACATCCCTCATAGCTTTTGATAATACATTATCATTAACATTATCATAGTATCATTATCATCATCTATTTTAAGCACCAAGTCGAGTACTTTTTCCTTATTTGACACTCCGTAAGTGTGTATTGATTGCTTACTGAATAAACAGATGAAGAAATAAATGAACACTGACAGGAAAGAACACCAAGAATCCAGAAGGGGAAGGGTTAATGGACATTGTATACCAGAAATGTTGAGATAAAATAAACTCAGTTCAAATTCTAGGAAAGACCGGAAAGATGTTCCCTGGAGGTGAGGACTGGGAAATCACATCTGGTCTGGGTAGGGGAGGGCCTTCTTGCCGATTCCTCCCCTGGCGGGCAGACCCATGCAAGAGGCCCACTCTAACACTGAACACCTCGTGTGCACCTCTCTTTTCCACTTACACTTTTGATTAAAGCTTTCTGGCAGGTACCGGAAATTACATATCCCGCAGAGGCTATTGGGCCTTCTGTGTCTGTGGGGTGCTGTTTTGTGTTGCTATAGCAGAATATCTCAGTCTGGGTAATTTATTAAAAAAAAAAGATTTATTTAGCATACAGTTCTGCGGGCTTGGAATTACAAAAAGCATGGTACCAGCATCTTCCGCTTCTGGTGAGGACTTTCGTGCTGCATCAAAACATACAGAAGGTCAAAGGGGAAGCAGACACGTGCCAAGAGGCAACACCCTAAGGGCGGCCTGGCTTTATACAACGCGCTCTTGAGGGAACCAATTCCTTCCCTCGAGAACTGATGCAGTTTTGCCAGAGCAAGCACACACTGCTGCAGAATGGCTCCAAGCCACGCACGAGGGCAGAGCCCTGATGATCCAAACGCCTCCCATTAGGTTCCACCTCCCAACACTGCCACGCTGGAAATCAAATTTCAACATTGGTTTTGGTGGGGACAAACCAACCACATCCAAACGACAGTGTGTGCTGTAGACTCACCCAAACACTAGCAGTGTGTGCACAATTGCAGTCAATGACTAACACTACGGTGTGATTATTTGGCTGGCGCTTTACTCCAATCAGTTGATCTGAACTGAGCCCCATGTTCAGGAAAATAACAAATGAACAAAAATGGCAAGCTAGGTTCACAGTGGAGGAAGCACAATCTGTACGTTGGGCTGTATTATATATGGACTGGGGAGCATCTGAACCACCTTCTTTCCATCTGACCACAAGGTCATTATCATCAACAATGTGAGTTCTATAAACCCCCATGGTCAATCCATGCGTTTCCAAACTTTAGAGTTGAAAAAGGAAAGCGCCACTGTATCTGACTTGGCTACCCATGAGTTCTAAATCCATATGGGTGACATGAACAGAAATTTTTCAAAACAAGACAGACTAATGGCCAGCAAACATATGAAAAAGTGCTCAACATCTCTAATCATTAGAGAAATGCAAATCAAAACCACAATGAGATATCACCTAACTCCAGTGAGAATGGCCTTTATCAAAAGTCCCAAAACAACAAATGCTGGCATGGATGTGGAGAGATAGGAACACTCATACACTCCTGGTGGGACTGCAAATTAGTACTACCCCTGTGGAAAATAATTTGGAGATATCTCAAAGAACTAAAAATAGAACTACCATTTGATCCAGCAATTTCACTACTAGGCATTTATCCAAAGGAAAAAAAGACATTCTGTAATAAAGACATCTGCACTCAAATGTTTATAGCAGCACAATTCACAATTGCAAAGATGTGGAGACAACCCAAGTGCCCATCCATACATAAGTGGATTAATAAAATATGGCATATGTATACCGTGGAGTTCTACTCAGCCACAAAAAACAGTAGTGACTTAGCACCTCTTATATTATCCTGGTTAGAGCTGGAGCCCATCCTTCAAAGTGAGGTATCACAAGGACAGAAAAACAAGCACCACATGTACTCACCATCAAGTTGGTACTAACTGACCAACACTCAGGTGCTGACATGGTAGTGACACTCACCGAGTGCTGTTCATGTTGGAGGTGGGAAGTAAACCTACAGCTAATGGAAGCAGAACGCGCTGTATGCGGGAAGGACACGCTTGTAGCCCTGGCTTGGGGGAGGCAAATGCATTATACACAACCACAATGTTTGTACCGCCATAATATCCTGAATAAAAAATAAATAAATCCATATTGGCAATATTCTTTGCGATCCTGGCCAATTCGCTTGTATTTTCAATGCCTCTGCTTTATTCCTGATCTTTTCTTTGGCCTTGGCAACTAGTTTAAAATGTTCATTTGGTACCATGTTGTAGTTGGGCTCTAAAAAATAACAATAACAAAATAATCACTCAACAAAATAAAATATGCAATTGGTTTTAAGACCGAGTGAACTAGATTCGCTTTTTCCAAGAGCTGAAAACTGCTACAAATAGTTTTGACACAGATGATGCTCAGCAAGCCCCATCTCATCTTCGCTGGTTTGGAAATGATGCATTTTGCTCGGGGACTGGTGCAGTATGGGGAAATACTCGGTGGGGAAGATGAGGAAGAAGAGAATGAGACAGGGTGGGGGGCAGGAGGCAAAGGAGAGGAAGAGGAAGAAGGAGGATTTTCAAAGAGGATGAGAAGAAAAATAAACCTCCAAAACACATCCAAAACTAATTTAATAAAAAATAAAAGTCAATAGAACAATAGGTTTCTAGCTTCTCTGTTTCTTGTTGTTTCCAGGATGTTTTCAGAATTCTCTGCAGTGTTTTCTGGGATACACAGACTTGTTCTCACAGCATCTTCTACTCGCATCCCCACGGGCACCAGGATTTCTCAATTCACAAACAACAATTATGTTTCTGTTTATTCATTCCAATTGCTCTGGAGAGAATCAGGTCACTTGAGCTGCCTGCTTGAAAAGTGTCTGTGGGCTACTATTCATTCATTCATTCAATCAATCAATGATTTTTTTTTTTTTTTGAGACAGAGTTTTGCTCTGTTGCCCGGGCTAGAGTGCCGTGGCATCAGCCTAGCTCACAGCAACCTCAAACTCCTGGGCTCAAGCCATCCTCCTGCCTCAGCCTCCCGAGTAGCTGGGACTACAGGCATGTGCCACGGTGCCCGGCTAATTTTTCTATTTTTCGTAGAGCTGGGGTCTCGCTCTTGCTCAGGCTGGTCTCGAACTCCTGACCTCAAGCAATCCTCCTGCCTCAGCCTCCCAGAGTGCTAGGGTTAGAGGTGTGAACCACAGCACCTGGCCAACAAATATTTGTTGACTCAATATGTACTTTTTAACAAATATGTATTAGACAAGGAACTCTAGGATAAACGTTAAAATGTGGGCATTAGAAGAAGTATCAGTGAATACTCTTAAGGGCATGTGTGTAAAGCCCTGCTGTGGGTTTTTTGTTTGTTAGTTTTTGTTTTTATCCCTTCCACGCTCACACTTTATTTTAAGTTGATGAGTGACAGGTCTCTGTCCTTTCCTGTCTTCAATGCACCAATGGCACTTGTTGGCAGCCATCCAAATCCACACTCCAATTTTCATCATTCCCCGTGTAATTTTCACAACAGAAATGATGTACCTGCAATGCGTCTCCTGTAGCTCATCCCAGGTCACTGCAGGGGAATATCAGCGGTTCCCCAACTGACACATGCCCCGGGGACTGTCAGCGCTGCCCCCACCACCTGTGATGAGGTGGGGAGTAATTCCACCCCAAAAACCAACCCTGGGGTCGGCTTCCAAGATCATGGCTGGTGCCGACTGTTGGGTCACTCTCCTTAGAAGGGGGCCATGAGACAGGGTTCAAGAGGTTTATTGAGGGAGTGGGACTTGCCAACAGAAGCCACGTCAGGGCGGACGAGAGGCGAGATGGTGGATCCCTGCCTAAAACCCTGCTTTCTTCTCTGCATGCAGACGTTTCGAAAGTAGCTAGAAAAGCAAACAAAGTAAAACTAAAGGATTTATTATTCTCATAACTTTTAACTTCTTTTATTCTGAGTTCCCTAATGTGCAACAACATATATTGGGAGAAAGTGGCTGGATATAGGAACAGCAGGAGAAAAATCATAGTGATAGTATAGTCTAGCTTTCTGTTGTTCTAAGAATTTCAGAATTATCTTTCTGTATTTTCTCAGGGCACTAAATCACAGCTCTGTATTCTGAAGAGTTTTAGAACTTCCTGAAATGCTTAATTCACTCAACATTTCCTGTCAGCCTTTGTAGCATCAGAATTCTTGGCAATATTTCCTTCTCTCTTTTCTCTTCTATCCTCAGAAGTTTACAAAAATAATGTTGGGGAAGGAAAACTAGCTCACCCGATGTCCTTTTACTCCAGAAAGAGTCCAAGTGAATTGTACCAGCGATGACGACTTTGGATCGTGTTACCCACAACAGTTCTAAGAGACCCGTCCTTCACCTTAGGTGACATGAATTATTTACTTCCGAGGAAAGGTCTGTAATTTTGTGATTTTTATTTATCAGCACGAGCTGTTTGGTTTGAAAATTTATGTATCGCCACATTAATTCGAGCCAAATAAAGTTGTCTTTAATTTTTGTTTTCCTTGCATGTAAAGACTTGACCTGCATTGAGATATCAAAGTTACCCACGTGTGAAACAGGAACACGGTGTTTCTCTTTTGGGTGCTCTTTCTATTTGGCATCCCGTCTGTTTTCAGTTTATTGCTCTTTTAGAATGCTTTTGTCTTAAGCTAAAAAATGATATTTCCAAAGATAATCCCCAGCCCCTGGGGGGTTGAATGTTGGGAATAGGGGGTACGAATGTTACCCAAATATTTTTTTTTTTTTGAGACAGAGTCTCACTCTGTTGCCCGGGCTAGAGTGCCATGGTGTCAGCCTAGCTCACAGCAACCTCAGACTCCTGGGCTCAAGCGATCCTCCTGCCTCAGCCTCGTGAGTAGCTGGGACTACAGGCATGTGCCACCATGCGCGGCTAATTTTTCTACATATATTTTTAGTTGGCCAATTAATCTCTTTCTGTTTTTTTAGTAGAGACAGGGTCTCGCTCTTGCTCAGGCTGGTTTCGAACTCCTGACCTTGTGCGATCCTCTCGCCTTGGCCTTCCAGAGTGCTAGGGTTACAGGCTTGAGCCACCATGCCCAGCCGAAGTTTAAGATCTTGACATGGGCTATTATCCTGGATTACTGGGATGGGTCCTGAATACAATCTCATGCAGCCTCATAGAAGGGAGGCAGGGACATATTTCACACACAGACAGAGGTGATATGACAACAGAGCAGAGAGAGATTTAAAGATGCTGGTCTTAAGGATTGGAGAGATGCAGCCACAAGCCAAGAGATGCTGGCAGTCACCAGAAGAGATGAGAAACAGATTCTCCCCTACAGCCCTACTGACTTTGATTTTGACTCAGTGATTATTCATTTTGGACTCCTGGCCTCCAAAAATGTGAAAGAATAAATATCTGTTATTGTAAGCCACCAAGTTTGTAGTAATTTGTTATAGCAACCACAGAGAAATAATATAGCAGATTTTAGGTATTCATTCAACAAACATCATTGAGAATCACAATGTGCTAGATATTTCAAGTGTTGGAAAAGCACTAAATAAAAACACAAATGAAAACATAGTCTCAGCAGTTGAGTTTTTCTCAAGCAGAAAGAGGGTCAGAATAAGAGAATATTAGCTTTTTGCACAAGAGCACACTCTTTTCTTCCATTTGCTTCTGATTTTTTGGAGGTACATTTCAGAGTTCTGTTTTTGTTCTTTGGGATATATATAGATTTTGCATAATGTTTTAAAGGATTTTTATGTATTTATTTTGTAACCGCCTTTACTGTGGAATATTTGTTAACAGGGTTTATAAACTGTTTGTTCAGTAAACAGGATATATGTAGTTCTATATAAACAATTTATATTATTAATATTTATTGGAATCCTTTACGAAACTTATGTCTGAGGAAAAATTCATATTCACTTCTGATTTTGAAGCTTTAATTATAAATGCTTTTTCCTTCTATCTTCTGAATGCTTTGCCCCAATTTTCTATACTCTTATCATTGGTGGCTAAGCTGGAAATTTATTTGACTTCTGCATTTTAGAAACTTTGATGTCTTGCTTTCCATTTAGCTTTCAAAGGCTTGTCAAATGAGACTCTTTCATTCTTGCTTTATCTGATATCTTTTGTTTCTAGGTTTAAGATATTTATATGCATGTATTGCAAGGGTCTTAGCTTAACTGCTTAGAATTTCTTTAATCAGGATTGAAATATATGAGGACTGTCTGGAAAGTATCCAGCCATTGTTAATAGTATTTTTCATATTACATGGCTGGATACTTTCCAGACAGCCCTAATATCTCCCATTATAAAATCATCAGGTACAGGCCACCATGACTGGGAGCATACGAAATTTTATAATAGATGACTTTTGAGAACAAATTTATTTTGGAGTCTATAAATCAGAGATGCTGTTAGTTCCAAGTAACAGAAAACTTGGCTAACTGTGGCGTAATCTATAAAAACATCAAATTATCTCCCATAAGTCTGGAGGTAGGAAGTATCAACATGGTTTGACAACTCAGTAATGTCATCAAGAAACTAAGCTCCACCTATCTTTTCGCTCCACCATCTTTACTTCGTGGTCTCAAGCTGGTTGCCACCGCTCCAGATATCACAATCACATTCAAAAGCAGGAAGTGGAGGGTGGGAGGAAGAGTACAAGGTTTCCCCTTGAGCAGTTCTTTCCTGTTAGCAGTGAAGAAAAAGTCTCCCAGAAGTCTTCAGGAGGCTTCCCCGGCATCTCCTTGGTGAGACCTGACTTGTGTGCTCCTCCTGTAGCTCCAGCTGGCGGAGAGGAATGTAATGGAAATGAGTGACTTGAATAACCTCAGTTCACCTCCAGAATAGAGCACTTGGCCGCCACAAGCAGAGTATTTGTTGGCAAGTAAGAAGGGGGAAATTGATAAAGACTGTTGCCACATTTCAAGGAGCACAAACATGACCTGCATATATCAGATTCATCGAAGATGGAAAGACAGGTCTGAGGGTAGCAGGGAGTTTGTACTTCCCGTCGTTCCCTGCCTGCGGCCCCATCCTCCCCAGCACCTTGACTGGCTGTTGTTTCTTTCTTTTGTTTTCTGTTCATTTATTTAATTTTTCTTGTTCTCCTATCTCCTCTCTTCTTCCTGAAGTTGCCTTTCATGTTGCCAGTGTTGCAGACACAGAAATCTTTAGCGAGTCCGATTCACTGATGAGACCAGGTTCCTGGTATGGTAGTCAAAGCCACATTGTTTCTCTCCAGGAAGTTCCTGATCTCTCAAAATCCCTTTTCAAATTTACCCCCAAGCCAAACTGGTCTATTTAATGTCTTGCAAACATAAATGATGCATTGCTATCACTGTGCTCCAGCCTGGCTTTCTTTTCCTCTTCCTCTCTTTCCAATACATTCTCAGGACCCAGGTCACCTCTCTCTCTTCTCAAGTAAACCATCACTGATCCAGAGAGACTACAATTACCAATCCTTCCCCAACTACTATAAACATTTATATTTGATATCATCTATTCGCCACGTCTCACTCAGACCACGTCCAGAGCGGGCATTCTTTGCTGGAGAGCTCTCCAGGATAACACTTTCTCAAGCAGTGACTCGGGAATTTGGGGTCCTTTCATCTTGTGGAGCTTGTCTCTTCAATACACGGCCTCCGAGGTTGCCACGGAGGAGAGCGCGAGGCACTCACAGTGGATTGTTGATCGTGCGCATCACTTTCTCTCCAAGCCACTGGCCAGAACGGGTTATAGGACTGCTCTTCATAGCAAGGGGCTGGGCCACGGGCGTCAACAACGCTACCTTTTGAGAGAGGAGCGTGTGTCTTTGCTGATCAGCACGCCGGCTCTGCCTCAGACTGGGCTTATTTTAGGGCTTATTTTTCTGGTATAATGCAGTGACAGATTGACAGGACAAAGAAGAAAAATGTACCTGTTGCTGCTAAAATTTGTACAGAAGCCTAAGGCTATATCCAAGGCAAAGTCTCTTCTCTCTTTGCGTATATAGAAAAACTGGCTACATGCTCATAGTTTCTGCTTATTTCCCTTCATGGCTGTTCTGAATACTTATTTTAAGTTGATTTTTTTTCCTGAGCAGACTTGTTTTGCTGTGAGGAGGAGACACTCAAAGTGATCTAGATGCCTAGATCCCACACTGCTTCCGGCAATGGCTTTGGTGCAGCAACTGCTTGTTTTATTTTCCAAAAGATCATTTTATTTGCCCTTCGATATATCACAGGAACAAATGGGAGTGAAGATAATTATATTCAGGTGGAAGAAAACACGAAGGAAACGAAATGGAATAGAACCAACCTCATGGCACACACTTAGGGCCAGATGTCTTTTATTTACTGTCTTTTTAGTGCATCCAGCCAGGCCAGGGGTTAGTTATTATGAGACCCAGCTGCCACTCACCACACCAGGCTGCCTCCAAATCAAATAGAAGGAATTCGGTACTCCAGACCTCTCCAGGAATAATTTTGTGTTTCAGCTACTTTATGGGCTATATAGAAACTTTTACAGGTAGCCTAGGAAACAGATCACATCTATTATACTGTTTCTAAAGAAAAATGTGCTACAAGATCCAACATATAAGACATATTTATCTGGGTAGCAAGCTGATCAATACGCTGGGAGAAGCCGCTCCCCAACATGGGCAGAGCTGGGGTGGATATTGCATGACTTCTTGTCCTCCAGCGTCCTGGGGTCATTCAGAGAGTAGTCATGTAATTTAGGTAAATGCTGCCTAGTTTATTAGTTAAATTATGACCAATGTTAGTATAGTGAAAGAACAAAGGAACAAGACTGCAAAATGTGATGCATTAATGCTGTTTAATGCAAACTGATTATTACTCTGTTTTTCAAATAAGTAATAGATTTGAGAAGCTGAATTATTTCAGACCATTTTAATTAAATCTCTTTCATTTTCTTGATAGCTAATTTTCCATATGTTTCAAATGCAACGCTACAGGCATGAAGTAACTTCACCCACATCCACATCCAGGAAGGTGGCTGCGTCATTTTCCCGTGGTGACTTTAGCTATGAGTTCAAATCCTGAACCAGTCTTATGATTTCAATCACAGAACTTGATCATTCTGTTCTTCGTCTCTCCAAAGACTGGCCTTGCTAATTTCCTCCAACTGCTTATAAAGTAATTTACATAATGAGTATGTGTCTCCCAGTATAGAATTCCTTATTTGTTTTGTTACTTTTTCTTAGCAACTGAAACTCAATACTGCTGACTCTAAGGCAACAATCTTTACGTGGCAATAAGATATATGGAGATTTATCTAAGAATTTTATTAATTTGACTCATGTACACGTTCACATTTGATAATCCAAGAGAAAATTCCCTTTGAGGTCCAAGGTCACCTTCGGCTTATTGGCATTGACTGGCTAATTATTCATGAGATAAATTTCCCTTCTTCCTGCACTCATAGCTGAACAGCATTTCTCAGCCTTCTTCACTATGGAAATGTGACTGCATTTTTGTTTTTGTTTTTTTGTTTTGCTTGTTCATTTGGTTTTGTTTCCAGTCCCAATCTTGGCATGTGACTCCGTTTTTACCAATGGAATGTGCAGAAAATTCCTATTTTTCTCTTCTAGAGGTGGCCTGTAAGAACCGCCTGTGTACTCTTTGCTTTCTCCTCCTTTGCCTGCCAGCTACATGTTGATAACCAGGGAAATCTCAACAGCCACCTATTGAAGGTGGAAGAGTCACAGGATGGAAGGAATCTGAGCTTCCAAATGAGCACGTGCCCCTTCCCAATTGCACACCACTAACGGATCCATAGTTGAGCAATAAGTAAAACTCTGTTGTATTAAGCTACGAAGAACTGAAAGAAATATCTGCCAGCATGACTTTAACTAATACTCCTTACCATACATATTAGTTTTATTTAATTGCTGAATTTTCACTTGAGGCCAGTGGTTGTCAATCAAGGGTAATTTTGCCATCCTTCCAGGGGACATTTGGCAATATCTGCAGATGTTTTGATGGTTACAAATGAGATAGAGGTGCATTGCTACTGGCTTCCATGGGGATGAGGCCCTGGATATTGCTAAACATCCGACAATGCACAGGACAGCCACCCCATGTGTTATCTAGTCCAAATGCCAACGGTGTGAGGTTGAGAAACTCTGCTGTCGGCTATATCTATTTGGCAAAAATAAAAATAATTAAATATCTAGTTACTTCATTCTGTACCTTATTCGGTAATCTTTTGATCCTGTCTGATGAATGTAGGTTCTTGTGTTGGAGGTGTGATCCACTGATAGCTTTGGTCACCAATTGTCACTTGTGCAAAGCTAATGGTCTCTAGATATTTTTCCTTGCCATAGCCATCCTTACTCTGTCCTCCCCTTACACCACCCTGTTCTCTGCACCATATGTTTATTGTATCTTCAGAAATCCTCACAATACCTGGCATAGAGTTGCTGTTTAATAAATCTTTACTGATCAAAGACTGCACTAATGTAAAAAAAATAACAGGGGAAAAACAAGTGAATGAACCATCTTCTGCTGTCAATTTGCTGCGCCTTAGTTTTGATGACATTCTATTGCCCTTGTTCTTCCCTCCCCATTCTGTCTTCTCCAACATCTCCTCCTCCTGCTCCCTAAATGTACTTCCTCCACGAGTCAGAAATTTTCTTTCTCTTCCAGCTTTGGATAACTCAATCTTAGGAGTTTAGCCAACACATGTATTAAAAGAACCCACAAATTTCATCACTAATCCAAATTTTCTCCCGAGATTCCTAACTATGCCTACCTGTGTCCACTTCCGTATTCCATCATCACTTGCAATTCAGTTGATCTAAAGCTAAATATTATCACTCCCCACAAAAACATTCTATCTCCCCACTCCTTGCCATGTTTTATTTTCGACATTACAATCAGTCTTCCTTGACTTCAGCCAAGACTTCCCTCTCCCTCGCAGACTGCTGCTAGTTACATTGTAGGCACTTGTCAGTTTATAGCTTCTCCTTCCCATCTCTTGGGACTCTCGATAGGTTACCTCGTACAGCTTTAATTTGCATTTTATTACCAGAATTTTACAAATCCAGAGGAACATTGATTAATAGAAATACAGTGTGAGCCGTATATATAACTTTAGACTTTCTGGCAGCCACATTAAAAAATGTGTTTTATGCTCATAGCACACCCCAATCTGGACTGGCCACATTTGAAGTGCTTCATTCTCCCATGAGTGGCTACCCTAGTGGGCAGCACAGCTCTAGAGCTTTGGGAGGATCTCATGCTCGTTTGTGTTCATGATAGTTGGTACAATGTCTGGCACACAAGTGTGTTTGGCCTGAGAAACTAACCTTACTTTCATGCAATTAATTTCACTTTGCTCCAAAGTGCTGCAGAACTTACGTTGTCCACTATCTTATGCATATTTGCTACTTTAAATTGTTTTCCACTTTCTTCAGATAATAGATATCTTCCCCCATACAATACTTTGAGATTAGAGTCATTCATTGTGTTTCTGATCCCTTCGTATTCCCCACATTGCATTGCACAGTACCAAATTCCTTGAAGATATTACGCAGGTGGGATGAGTGGATAAAATCATGGCCAGATAAAATTTAAGCTGAAAGAAAAACTCACTTCCTCTTTTAATTATAAAATTAAAAATTTAACTATGTGCATATAACAGCATTTAACTAGTTTTCTCCATTATATATTAGTTGTTTTTATGATGATGCTGTATTTAACTGTTTTAATTCCTAACCAATATAGGCTTATTGTAGAAAAAGAAGAAAATAGAAATAATGTAATATATGTATATATAAAATGATAAATGCAAACAATAAAATGGTATGAGCTATATGAAACTGCTATTACAAAAATATATGCCTAGAAAAAGGACAGGAAATCATAAAATATTAAAAACAGTGATTTCCTTTTGTGACATATAATTATGGAAACATCATCTTGCAGTTTTATGCTGTTGTTTTTATTTTGTTTTGGTTTAGAGTATTTTTCTGAAGACACGTTTCTTGAGTATTTTGTAAAACATAAATACACAGAGACACATATACACACATACATATCATTATACTGGGTCGAAGTTCTTCTAAACATCTAAATATTTAGATGTTTATTAGTACCTGTTACTTTCCTATATTGTAATAACAGCCCTTCTCCAAATCTTGATCCATTAAGCTAAATAAACTAAGAGAGGTTTAGGTTTATGCTATCTCTAAAAAATACAAATCCATTTTGGATTTGGATTTTGTAAATCTATTCCTATTACCATTCCATACTTCTAGTTTATTAGGGTAAGTTTAATTCCATATTTGGGTTCCCGCTTGTTGCAATTTTCCATAAATTGTGTTTTTGATTGTTGACCTATTTGTGCTGAGATTTCCATTCCATGTGTTACACAATCCCCTCTTGTCATCATTCCCACTTCCCACCCTGCCCATCCTAGGTCCCTCTTTAGGGCATTATAACATATTACTCCTTCCCTGGGAGATTGTGTTTGCAACATGGTTTACAGGATGGTTGAATAACAAATATGCCCTATTAAGCCCTTATTGAAGACATCTGACATTCAGACAGATACACATGCAGACAAACAAATGTTTCACATTTTTAATCTGATTTTATTTTTTATGAAAAAGTGTAATGAAATTTTTCTATATAAAGTTTACTTTGTCTCATGAGAAGGGAACAAGTAAACATTATATAGAAAAATCCAACATACCCAGCAGCCATAGTCATCATTTGAAAACATAAATCACGATACTTTCCTGCTTAAAACTCTCAAGAGCTTCCCAGTGCAGTTGGAACAACATTGAAACACTTTTCTGTGGCCTGCAGATACCTACGAGCTCTCTTTTCTTCTTATGCCTGTCATCTCCTCAATGGAGGGGTTTCTTCACTTGGTGGATATCAAGTCAATAGACAGAGTCAAGTTGGTTATAAGGGGATTTTTATTACTTGGCACAAGTAAGGCATACACTAGAAATAGTTCCCAAAGCAATAAAGCAGTGCATCCCTGCACAACGGGGCAGAGCTGGTTTTATAAGCATAGGGTAGTGAGGTGTGATCTGATTGGGTCTTGCAATGAGGTGATGCTGAGAGGCATGATCTCACTGGATCCCGCCATGAGTGATGCCACAGCTTTATCTGATTGGACTCTGGATCCCACCATGCTGTGTCCATCTCTTAATTTAGTCCCCACTCCTTGGTGCACCCCCAACACTTAGGTTCCACCCATGGTTGCACACTCAGTTCATCTGGGCATGCTCAGGTTACATGATCTTCAACTCAGGGGGTTCATGGAAACTGAAAAACAACTCACAAATTTGTCACATAAAAGTTGAGCCAGATTGGTCTGGTGTGGTTACATCCACTAGTCTGCATTCTCTCAAGCTTTCTTTTTCTTCCTTGAACCCTCTGGAGTCCCGTTTCTTGGCTATTCTGCTTGCTTAAAACACATTTCCCAGCATCTTGACAAGCCCGACTCCTCACCATTCATGCTTCATCTAAAATGTCACCTCCCCAGAGACCACTGTGCTCGCTCATTTAGCTTCCTTATTTACAGCTCTTTTCCCTCTTCCTCAGCACTCTCTGTCGCATTTAAACTATTTCGTATTCTCCGGAGTGTTTTCTCCACTCAAAGTTATTGTACCTGTTTGTTAATGTGTATTGTCTGTCTCCCCAACTACAACGTAAGCTCCAAGAAGAAACTTTTTCCTTGTATCCCTAGCACCTAGGAGTGTGCCAAATATACAGTAGGCACAAAATAAATACCTTTTGTTTTGGGATTTAAATACAGATTAACTTTGAGTAGCACACAATACCTGTGCCTGTTTTGTTCCTAAAAAGGCTACATGATCTGCTGTTCGGGAACTAATGAGCACACCCTCCTTTGACTAGAGAAAGTCCTTCCTCCCAGTTCTTCCAGTTTCTCTGTGGCCACTGTCATACTGTCAGCGATTCTACCCCACCCTCCAACATTCAAATTCCTAGAGATTCCTATCAGAATCAGCTTTATCGATGAATCTTTGTGCTGTCCTTTGGTCTACAAAGGCAAAGCTATAGAGCTATCATCAGTATCAGTAGGTCTTGTGCTTTTGGTGGAATTGTCTCTTATCTGGCCAAGTTCCTATCACACTCCCTTACCACACCCATGTCCTAACCAGGAATCAGAGCGTTCACCGGCCAGGCCCAGTCATGCCTGTTTTAGAACTTAGATCAAAATGGGAATTATGAGCATGGCTTCACAAGCATCAAGACCTAACCGATTTTTCTAATTCATCCTAAAAATGTATTCAACCATAACCGCCTTCACCTGCACTGACTTAAAAATAAAGACGAATTTATCTTTCAAGAGAACATGGAAATTTAGGGCTGCGATGCAATTTAGATATGATCTAGTTAACAGATAAGGCCCAGGGTGAGACTAAGGAACCTTCCAAAGGTCGCTAAGACATGCAAAGACAGAGCCACATTTCGACACCCAGTCCAGGGCTCTTTCCACAACATTTAACAAAATTGAATGTTTATTAGTTATAGGCTTAACTGTTTTGCAATATTAATATTTTCTTCTCTGTCACAGTGCCTGGCACATAGAAGGCAACCAAGAACATTGGCAATAAATGAATCAACAGTTAATATAAAGTTTTAAAAAACATTTTTAAGTTTAGGGATTTGGCTTCAGTTGGAAATGATATTATAGTATCTTGGTGCTTTTCACTTATCTCTGTCTTTTGAGGATATAAAACACAAGCACAACTATCATACACAGTGACAGTATTAATTTATACAGTTATCTGCCTTTGACATGCTCCATTCCATAGTCACCTCTGCTTGAACCACCCTGGGATGTGTACCTGTCCTGGTATTCATGCAATGCACATAATTCTACTACTGAAGTGAATAGTACAGCAATGTCATCTTATTTATTTACTGGTAGTTATTTTTAAAAGGAAAATACATTAAGGAAGAATTTCTGGATTTAATTATCATTACTTGTTCTTTGGGTAAAAATACTTGTAGAATTTTTGATGAGCACTGGAATAATAAGAACAAAGATTTGGCATTATATCTAAAAACGACTTTTGAGTCTTCTCTTCATACCAGCACAGTATTTGAAAATGTATATGGTAAATTCACAGCACGCATGATGAGGAAAAAGTTTAAATTGACCTTAAGAGTCAGATGTAATAAGAACTGGGAAACAAAATAAGGAAAACTTCCTGAAATTTCATTCTTTGAAGAGTCATGATAATGCTGACTATAATTTTTTTTTTTTTTTTTTTTGAGACAGAGTCTTGCTCTGTCACCTGGGCTAGAGTGCCGTGGCATCAGCCTAGCTCATAGCAACCTCAACCTCCTGGGCTCAAGCAATCCTCCTGCCTCAGCCTCCCGAGTAGCTAGGACTACAGGCATGCGCCACTACGCCCGGCTAATTTTTTCTATATATTTTTAGTTGTCCAGCTAATTTCTTTCTATTTTTTTAGTAGAGAGAGGGTCTCGCTCTTGCTCAGACTGATCTTGAACTCCTAAGCTCAAGCCATCCTCCTTGACATTCACTACCTCTATTTAACATTTCTGCCATATGTGCGAAACACGATTGTTCTTCTGTGCCCTTGGGAGGGTCCATAGACTACTCCCTCTGCTTCACTGGACAGCAGTACAACGTTGAGCAGTTTTCTTAGCATCTATCTATAAGATACTTCTCTAGGCAGCAGAAAGGCGATGCTTCGGGTCTTTCATGAATGTGCACAGCAGTATTGAAGCAGCTCTGTCTCTTGTCCGTTAGTCGTGTTCACTGAATCAGATAATGATCAGAATGAGCGATTCCTCGAACTATTACACACCCAATGAACCGGTGCCTGCCTAATGAGCGCTCTCTCCCTCCACACCTTGGCAAGGGAAGAGTTGGGAAGCTGTTCTGTGGCATTACCCGAGCCGAGTGCCCGGGAACAGCTGAGAGTTCTCTAGAATGTAATGTTGTAGAGTTTCTACTGTGGGGAATGTTGAATTTTATACTTGTTGCCACCTCACCTTTCTTGACACTTTCCTTTGCCTCTAAAGGTGATGCCTGAAATGAAAGTTACATGGAAATAAGTCAAGTGAATCTTTGGGGGGCGGGGAATGCAACATTGCTCATTGAAATCCCACCAAGCACAGCACAAGTCCCAAAAGCCATCCCAGCCTAATGATTGCACTTTCCTCTGATCCCTCTAAACCTAAAAATATTATGATTTTCTCTACCATTTATTTGATAACTCTTGTGACATTTCTTTTATCAGCACTTCATATTGTTATTTATCTCTCCCCTTCCCTGGCGTTACTTTTAATAAGTACAGGTCTGATTTCCCCACTAGATCACAAGCATTTCCATTTCAGACACTTCTGTATTCCCTGCATTGTCTTCAGCTGTAGTTTTTGCAAAGTTATTTTAAAAATTAAAACATCAATTTCTTTCCACATGGATGAGTGTAGGGTCCTTAAAAATATGATCTCTGCTTTGGAGATGCTTTGTAAGAACTCAGGTGGAGAGCAGAGATTTCTGCGATCCATCCATTCTCGTGGCTGGAAAGGAGAATACGCACTGTATCTTTCCCTAATGGTCCAACAACCCTACTCTGGAGAATTACCCAAGCTTCACGTAGACCTGTCTTGGGCTGCTTTCTATCCTCTTGATATTAAATATATGGATAGTGCAATAAATACAGCAAATGCAACCATGACAAATGCATATTATCGTCAGGGTATGATTGTTGGCTTTATCCCATCTTGTCCCAGACTGTGTTCCCTTTTGTCCTCCATCCCAGATCCATAAGGAAGCAGCCAGACTATGCAAAGTTCCAGAGCAGAAGGACACGCTATTTAAAAAAAGTATTCTACCAAGTATTCTCCTTCCCATGGGTGGAAGAGTTGAGAGGGGAAGGGCAGCATTTTAATTCAGGATGCAACGCCATCGGTGATGAACGGCGAATCTCCTTACGCTGCCTAGGTCTCAGCTGCAGTAACAGTCAGAAGTAGGGTAGCATGCTCTGGACACCCCACTTCCCGTACCATTTGTGGGGAGCAAACTGAGTTCTCATCCCAGCAGCAAGCCAAAAGCAAACACGGCTCATCCTTCCTAACCAGGAAGCATCCTGCAAGATTCTGGGTGTATCAAGGAAGGGAAAACCTGGTGGGAAAGAGAATCTGATCTTCCTGTTACTATAGGCACGGTGTCATGCATAGGGTTGTGCCCAGGGGATAGTTATTATGTGCCAAACTGAAGCGTGGACACTCCAGTTGCATAGGGGAAGTTGTAGTGTGTTTCTTGTCTCTTTCTGCTAAAATATTTCTACAGGTAACTAAATAAAACAAGAACAAAGTTATTGAATAGAGACTCTTGGAAATTCTTTCCAATGTAAACTTCTTTAGATTCCACTAAACTTCACTTCTTGACATTTTGCTGTGCTGGGGCAAAGGAAGGAGCTATTGAGATGGATATGGAACACTCCAGTACATGCCGTTCTACAACCCCTTTACCTACAAGAGCTTATCTTTACCTACTACTCTTACTATTCGGAATGGTTAAAGCTAAAACAAATATGAATTTATTATGTGCCAAGTACTATTCTACACACTGGCTTAACTCATTAAATACAACTCACTTAAGAAGTCTCAAATCCAGCCCTGCCTGTCCATAAAAAAAAAAAAAAAAAAAACTCCATTAGAATGTGAAACATTTCCTGTGGGAAAAATATGGGGGTGTAGTTAAAAATAAATGCTGCTTTATGCAAGACTTAACTTGATGTGGAATTAAAATGATTTACTTGCAGATTTCAGAGGACAAAACTTTATTTGGGTTGTGTCTTTCACAAAAACCTTATCATTCCAACACACACAGACATGCTTACACTTGAATGTTGTCATTTAGGGCATGTTCCACAAACATAGTTGTAACTCCACGTAAAGCCACGTAAAACATTAGTTCCATAGAAATGTTTTCCCCTAAAGTGCACTTGCAAGAAATGAGACTAGCAGGGAGTAGTGGCAGGAGCAATTGCACTGACTTCAACAGAATCGCGCGCATGCAAATTTTAGGAAGAATTCCAAGAGTTTGTTATTTTCAAGTAAATCTCCTTCCAGATATATAGTCCCTTCTGCCTCAGTACAACAGACCCTGTTTCCAACCATTTTGTAAATTACAAAGCAATTCTCATACTTCTTCATTATGATTTATATAACTATATACTGTATATAGATAGCCCCAAAGCAAAAATGCCAGTATACTTTCCTTTTATCTGTTTTTCTAAAATATCATTCTCAGTGTCTCCAGAGCATGAGAACTAAAAGCACAATAACTTAGCAAATATAATAATGTTTGGAAATCAGTGGGTTCTGGTTCTTTGTGAGATATGTTTCTAAAAGAAATACCTTTTCAGTGGGCATTCTTGAATTATTATCCTTTAAAAACCAAATGAGTTTCATAATCATGAGATACTTCAGAGTTGGAAGTAACATTTAAAATATTTTCATTTAAAAAATAAAATTCTCCAGCAATTACACACTTTACTTACCTATTGCTAGCCTTTCTACATACATAGGTCATGTTTTAAAAATCAAGCATTACGGTATCTCAAATTTAAAGGAAAACTAAATATTCAAACCTTTATACTTACATTTCTCAATAGAGCCAGAGCCTATTAGATAAATTACTTAATGGCAAAAAACAATTTCACAATCAGAGGTATATTCACTCCTTTAAGCGACTTATTAAGATTCAACCCTAATGTACTAAATGAATTTTTCTTTCCCTGAAAAGTGTAGGTAACCTGAGGAAATACAAACAGCTAAGCCCTGAGAAATAACTTCTTCACTCGTGGAAATATGACCAAGAAAAGAAAACAAAATGAAGAAACATAATTACGCTTGTTAATCATTTTTCCTTTATGGTGATAATACAGAATATTCTGGGCAAAATAACGTATCGAAAATCACACTGACACAGCAAATTCTATTAAACAGGTAGTTCCCCAGAATGAATTATCCCACGTTTCAATACCAAAAAACACTTTTTAGCATATCAAGGTAAAACTCAGTTTAATGTTGTTCATGGAAGTTATTCTTTTCTCTGTGTATGAAAACATTTAACAGAATGAGAATCACCAGAAAAGTACTTTTTCAATCTGTTGCTATTCAGATAATGTGAATACTAATGTCAGTTACCTGGGCATTTGGTGCTAATGCATTGGCCCAGTCTACATAAACATGTCTATTGAACAGTGCCACGCACCACTATGTGCTGAAGATGATATTATTATGGGGAACCTCAGCTTAAATTTAATAGAACTTAATAGAACCTCTTGTATTTGTCTCAGTGAGTCTAGATTGCAGAGTGGTGGTGCAGACCCTCTGAGAGTCTATTTACAGCAGGGTTGAATTGACTCTTAAAGAAAAATTCATCCTAAGGAAAGAAGAGCAGGGCCCTCAAGTGTGATTCAGACCAGCACTCAGCATCACGAGGAAGCAGGAGAGGACTTGTGCAGACAGTGGTGTCTGTCTCCCAGCTCGGCTCACCCACCTGCACTGCTGCCTGAGCCCGGGGTGGCCGAGAGCTGGACAGGCCCGGCTCCGGTCAGCGCTCCTGCTGGCGGGCTGGCACCGGGCAGCGCCAACAGAAGGCCTGGCCAGCGCTGGCAGCTCTGCTTCTGCTGGGTGTCAGGGGCTGCGTCTGGGCTGGTGGCTGCAGCTGCATGGAGGGCCACGGGCAGGACAGGCGAGCAGTGGAGCACTGACTCCAGGGCCATCACCGTGCGGAACCCGAACAGAGCAGGATGCTAGCAGACAACCTGGCAGCTGAAAGCGCTATGTGCACAGAACTCACACCTGCAGTTTCTGCTATACCCAGAGGACTTTGGAAGGGCCGGAAGGAGCCCAAACAGCAGGTGGCATAGAGAACACCGTTCGGCTGGAGCACAGGCTGAAGATGCAGACGGGCTGGGTTTAAGTCTTGTCTTCACCGCTTACCAGCGATGTCAGCAACTTATTCAACGTCTCAGTCCCTCATTAGTAGCACTTACCTCATCAGGTAGTTGAAGGAGGATGAAACAGAGTCCTTCTCTCTGCACAGGAAACTGTTTCACAATTTCGTCTGATTAGGGAATTGCTATAGCTTAGTGTAAAAGGAAATAGGAAATTCTAGTGATCAATATCCCTTCCTTCTGCTGAAGGTGTTTTACTTAAAAGGCTGGGGTTGTGCGTGTGTGTGTGGTAAGAACATTTAATATGAGATCTACTCCCTTAACAAATTTGCAATGTGCAATACCTTATGTTTTACTTAAATTTGCTTTCATTTGGGCATTGCAAAGACTTGGAGTGTTTGCTGGATTTGAAAGGGAAGCTTTCTGCAGAGCCCTTCCCGAAGCCGGGGGCATTCAAGTGCTCTACCTAAGGGACTAGAGCTTGTCACAGGTACAAAAGAAAGTAGGCAGTTGTGGCCAGGCACAGTGGTTCACGCCTGTAATCCTAGCACTCTGGGAGGCCGAGGCAGGAGGATCGCTCAAGGTCAGGAGTTCCAAACTCCTGAATCACCATTCTTACCTGAGCAAGAATGAGACCCCGTCTCTACTAAAAATAGAAAGAAATCGATTGGCCAACTAAAAATATATAGAAAAAATTAGCCAGACATGGTGGCACATGCCTGTAGTCCCAGCTACTCGGGAGGCTGAGGCAGGAGGATCACTTGAGCCCAGTAGTTTGAGGTTGCTGTGAGGTAGGCTGATGCCACGGCACTCTAGCCCGGGCAACAGAGTGAGACTCTGTCTCAAAAAAAAAAGAGAGAAAAAGAAAGTAGACGCAGTTGCCTCTTTCCTGCAACTATCAACCCCTGGGCGGGGGGGACAACTCTACAGCTCATTCCAGAACCTACCAACTCAATCGAACAGGGCATGGCTGATCCTTACTCTCAAGCACCACCCACAGTCTCAGAGCCTAAGCTGGGCGACCCAAAACAATGTTTCTAAATGGCAGCTTACTACATAAGTCACACAAGGTCAGCGAGTAGCACGAGGACAGCTAGTGATTTATACAAGAACATTTGCCCATTTCAAAACCCATTTTACAAGCCCAATCCCATACTACAAGAATGTCACTGTTACTCCAAGACTGTAAGTCTTATCTGCTGCTGATCACCAGCTGTTGGAAGACACTGCTAGCACCAATGAGCTTTCATTCAAAACAACTTACGTAACCTCCTCTTTCCCCAATAAACCCTAACCTCTTCCTTTGTTCTCCAAACATACCAAAGGCTGCCCTAGTCTGTATATAAGACCCAGATTGCAATTCTTCCTCTTGTATATTATTCCCTAATGAAAAGCTTTTTATTAAGAGATTTGTCTCTCTATTTTTTATGTTGACAACGGGCAAAAGTATAGTTACTGAAATCTGGGAATTAGGTTTGGGGAGAATATGTAGCTAAGTTGCATGAGGGTTGGTATCTATGAGGGAGAAGGTTTCTTTAGGTGCTGTTGGAAGCTTAGGGCACATGAAAGCCCATTAGCACATCTTTCTGGGAATCATACCGAGAGAATCTAGCTGCACTCATCCTTCCAGGCTACCTACTTTGTGTAATCTAAAACGTTAGTTTGCTTCTAGGCATTGTGCTATTTTGGAGAATTACAGAGATGTCCTCTATCTACTTTCTGTGTCCCAGCAAAATGAGATGTCATACTGAAATAGGGTAATTTAAGAAGAGTAGTTAATACAAGGATGATTTACAAAGGCAGGGACAGTGTGTAGAGAGATTACCGGAGATGTGTAGTGCTAGTAGCAGCAGGGCTCTGCTATCAGCAACGGCTGAGGGAGACGGAAAAGGGAACCGCTGGAGAAAATTCAAAGAAAAAAGAGTTTTGATCCTAGCCTCTGAGAGTCTGAGGCAGGAGGATCGCTTTAGGTCAGGAGTTTGGGACCAGCTCTGAGCAAGAACGAGACCCTTGTCTCCACCAAAAATAGAAAAATTAACCAGGTGTCATGGCACAATCCAGTAGTCCCAGCTACTCAGAAGGCTGAGGCAGAAGGATTGCTTGAGCCCAGGAGTTTGAGGTTGCTGTGAGCTAGGCTGATGCCACGGCACTCTAACCAGGGCAACAGAGCAAGACTCTATCTCAAAAACAAAAACAAACAAATAAAAAAAAGCTGTGTGGACGGGGCCACCTGACGTTATATCTTTGGTTTGTGGGAGCAGCTTGTCCCTGTGACCCAAAGGGAGGGACTCAAGGAAATAAGTATATCATTGTCCTTCTTTCTGCCAGTCGCCTGTCAGTGGTCCCGTCGGGAGGCCATGATGCAGCCCTGCAGATGGGCCCCCCCTGGGCACAGAGCAGGTAGGCAGGGGTGGGAACAGATCTAGAACATCTCCTGTCCATTGTGGGATTCTGGATGAGGCACAGAAACTCTCCCTTTTTGTTTTTCTGCCTTATTCTGGGGATAATAACACTTTTCAGCATCTTCATTACTTCTTTTTTTTTGACAGAGTGTCTCTCTGTGGCCCAGGCTAGAATGCCGTGGCATCAGCCTCGCTCACAGCAACCTCCAACTCCTGGGCTCAGGCAATCCTCCTGCCTCAGCCTCCCGAGTAGCTGGACTACAGGTGCACACCACCACACCCAGCTGATTTTTTCTATTTTTAGTAGAGACGGGGTGTCACTCTTGCTCAGGCCGGTCTCAAACTCCTGGGCTCAAGTGATCCTCCCACCTCGGCTTCCCAGAGTGTGAGGTTTACAGGCATGAGCCACTGCGCCTGACCTCTTTATTACTTCTTAGAAACACTTTTAGCAAGGTTGGTTTGTTTTGTTGACCCGATATTTACTGGTTAAAGAAGCACTATAAAATTGTACCAAAGAACCTTATTCAGAGTAGAGTGAATCATAGGAGATCAAAAGTCACTGAACTCAGATGAGCTAATAGGTCCTTGGTGATCAAGTGACTGTCCTTGAGTCCTTCCAGGATCACTCTCTAAGCTGGCCTCATGAGCCTCCCTGGCCTCCCCTTGGCGCTCGGGGAACCTTGCAAAGACGATGGTGAGGCCGGCAGCTGCCCGAATCAGCCTCCTGCGCAGTCAGGGTCTGCTCATGGGTGACTTTTTCTGTCACTATGCCCCATTCTCCTCATCCCCATTCCCAGGGAGGGGTGAGAACATAAGTTTCAGAAAAATCCAAATGAGTTTCTCAGCATGAAAGGCTGGGAGACTCTGGGCAGAATGATCAATATATCTTACAGCAGTCAGAGAAAAGACGAGTTATTTTAAGCCAAACTGCCAGATAGTCTATGAAAAAAAGGAGGAAGAGCCGCAAACAGTGATGGGTCCTGCCGAGAATGACAAAGCAGGGAACAAATTACGAAGGAAACTGCCACGAGTCACACGGCAGACCTGGCAGCCGGGCATGTGCACCTGCACGGCCACGAGGACCTTTTGAATGTGGAAATAATGACGTCAGTTCGTGGAAGAGACAGGACACACAAAGATACAGAATCCACCGTGTGTGCAAACCATTTTGGCAGAGCCGCCATCTGACCTTTCATGCAATCGGATCCTTACGTCACAGTAACTGGCTTTAATCCGTGGGCGCAGCAGAGAGAGTGGGTGAGTGGGTGGATGGGTAAATCAAAACAAAACGAAAATCAGTGGATGTAGGAGTGTGATTCTGTGTATCCAGAATACAAAGGATAGAATACAATGGAAATGTGTCCTTATTTGTTTGGCTTTGTTTATGTCTGTGTTGTTTGAATCTTCCAACAAACACTTCATGTAATGTATATGTAATTAAAAAGAAATGCTTCTATCTCTACAAACACCACGCAGAATGTAGTGGTTCTTCATTCTGACTGTGGGTCAGAATCACCTTTGGTGACATTTAAAATTCTAGATGGCTGGATATCACCTCAGACCTAAAGGAAAAGAATCTACCAAAGTCCGATTAGTAAAATGATAAAATGGTAACTATGACGTATATCAGAATAAAACACGTTTTTCAACTTGACATTTGAGTTTATTTTAAATAGTGGCAGGTACTTTGGCTCAAAGTAGTGATTCAATTCATCAAGCAGCAATGAATAGAAAACCTCATATGACAAAAATCTCATGCATTTGTGATTACAGCAGAAGTCTGAATTATTTGATTTCTTATTTTTAGTTGATCTTGTTTTCCTGAAGGACTTTCATTTCAATATGATTGGAAAAGCTAACTCTGGGGTCAGACTATCTAACTTTCAATTCTGCCGTTTGCTGTATTTGTAAAATGGCAATAATAATATACCTACCCATAGGGTTGTGATTATTAAATATATTCCTTAGTAAAGTGCTCGGATCGGAGCCTGGTGCATGATACAGTGCTATACTGAGCGCTTACTATTCCTATGATTTATTCATTCTAATTGTAGACAGGTCCAGATGGACAGAGAAAGAGTCTGAGTTATAGAATGGAGTTAAGGAAGCAAGTGTAATTTTATTCTTTACAAGAACTCATGGTATCCTGCCCACAAAGAAGGAGAAACCATATTAATGACGGTCCCAGGCAGCAAATCTAGGACTTCAAGACATATGTGGTGATTCCTCTGGGGAGTCCGGCCTTACTTATGAAAAATAAAAACCGGTGCTCAATTTCTGTTTTCAGAACTCTGTTTCAAACTCTTATCCGTAAACCCCTGAATAGCATGTCCTTCATTTCTACCTGTCCCACAGCTCTGACCTGGTGCAGAGAAACCACACGGTGCCGTGCAGAGCCTCAGGGCTGTCAGAACTGGGTCTGCTTGTTACCTCTCTGGGCCGAAAAGGCTGTAGAGTACGAGTAGTTAAGGAGATTTCCAACTCTACTTGGCAGTGGTGCCCTATAATTAAATACAAACTACTTTCTGGAACTTTCCCTCTGTTTTGCTCCTTTTTAAGAACACTTTCTTCAGCTTAATAAAATGAATGTTCCCAGGACTCGCTACACTCTTTCTGTCTCTGCGCCTCTCTTCCTGCCGTCTTAACGTCCCTGGAATTCCCTGCTCTTCCATGTTCACCAAGACCCTCGACTTACTCGTTCTTCCAAGTTCAATCCAAGGCACTTGTGCCAAACATGGAAGAGAAGAGGGCCGTTGTTTTCTGGAAGCAGTTGCAGGCAGATGACCAAGTAGATGTGAGGTTTGAAGCAGCTCAGTCCTGCAGACCGAGAGGTCAGAGGGAACCTCCCAGCCTGCAGGTTCCTGATAACCAGGTAGTATTTTGTGCAAGCTCTCAAGAACTTCGTGGTACAACAGGCTGAGATTGTCACTGACAGCTTTTGTGACTTTGGTTTCCCTAGTCCCCCAACCATTGTGTAAGCCTCTAATTCCCTGTATTAAAAATATTCATACTTAGAATATAGTGAGTGGCTTCTGTTTTCATGCCCAAACCGTGACTGATTTGTTTAATAAATATTTGTAGAATGAATGAAAAATAATTCTACTGCTTCGAAGAGTCAGTAGATATCCCACTTGTGCTTACCATCCAAGGAGAAAGAAACTAACGTTTATTGTAAGTTGATTATGTGGCAGGCAGTTTCCGTGAATTATTTATCACCTTCTCATAACTCAGACAGACCACTGTGATTGTCCCCATTTTATACACAATGACACGGCAAAATGAGAATCAAACAGATACTTTGACTCACAAACTGTGCCTTCCCACTCTACCATGCTGCCTTAGCCCGTGTCAACTTAGTGTATGCTTTTGTGGGTAATCACAAGTAACTTCAAGAATTATTTGAACTCCAATCCAATATCAACCAAATTTTTCAGAGAATTTTTTCCTACCCAGAACAATAAATTCTGAGTTTCCTCTCAATTATACCACTGAATGGGCTACCTATAGCTAATGGATTTGGTTAAAATATTTAAGTGAATTTTTTTTCAATTATTTAGATACCAGATACGTACAAACTTCTAAGAATGAGAATTTTTTTATGGTGAGTGAAATGCCAGACTAGAAAGAATTTTTTTAAATATCTGAAATTTGGGGTGAGGTGGATTTATAAACTCAAAATAAAGAGGACATTGTATAATAAAAGACCAAGCAATATACTTTGTCAGTTATAGTTTAATTACTGGCTTCCCTGAAGCTTGTCCAGTAACTACTTCTCCTAGACCTTATGTAAATACTGAAGACTTTAATCCTAAATACAACCTGAAATTACTTTCAAAGATACATTTTTCTTTGCAAATTATGCAGAATATTTTAGAGATAGAATTATGTGCATGCTTATACACACTATAGTCATCCCATAAGTAGTTTTCTATGTTTGACAATAAAGTTATATCTTTGATTTAAACAGGAATAGACAAAATTATCAAAATTATAGTAGTGGGAAAATATAGAATATGTAGTAATATAGTATATGTCAAAAAAACTCATTCAAAAAGAATTATTTTAAATTTTTCTTCTTTTTTTTTTTTTATGGAGACGGGTCTCACTCTCGCTCAGGCTGGTCTCGAACTCCTGAGTTCAAACAATCCTCCCGCCTCGGCCTCCCAGAGTGCTAGGATTACAGGCCACTATGCCTGGCCCCAAAAAGAATTAATGTTCATGAGTTATTATTTAATGTTTTGCTAGAAAATTGACAATCCCATAGGAAGTTGTTTTTTTGTTTGTTTGTTTGTTTGGTTTTTTTTGCCTTTATTCCCTTTGTACTGCTTTTGGATAAATAATAGTGCTTATTGAAATGGTAAAAAGAAGCAGGTTTTATTTCAAATGGCAGAGTTCTTATATTTGCAGATATTTTCAATTATGGCTCAGATTGGGGTATGATTTTATAATTCCTAATTCTGTTAGATGTGAATGTTTATAAAAATGAGATATCAAAATATTAATTTAAATTTTCTGAGACATGACAACTTCAAAATCGTGGCCCCAAATCCATTTTGAATGTTCATTTACTTCAATTTTTTTAAAATGTGATGTGATTTGGCAGTAAATTATGAGTGGATAAAATGGTCTCATGTTTAAAAACAATATGGTCAACTAAAATAACTTACCAGCAAAACACATAACAACCCAGAATTAAAATCTTCAGAAAGCAAGAAGATCATCAGACACTATCAGCTTCTTCTTGACGAGTGACATTTATAAAATGAAAAGAACCAATTTTAGCTGCCTGTAATAAAACGAAATAAGTTTTAGACATACCCGAGCTATAATGTTCAGTTAACTCCACATTAACTTTGCCCACAGTTGGGTGTGACAGCCACCTTGAGCCCTTGTAAATTTTGTCACCTTGGACTGAATCACAACTGATTGGTTTATCAATGCATATAATTCAGCCAGCTCTGAATAAAGCTGGCTTGTACAAAAGACCCAGGACACCTTATCGAAATCAATGCATCACATTCAAGTATACAGATGGGGCCAAGAATATTATTTATTTCAAAAGGGAAATTGTATCACTTTCTGGTGGTGAAAAAGAAAGATTGAATACAAAATAAAACTGCTGGTTAAGACAAAGAAAGCCACCTGTACTGGCTCGATCCTGAAAAAGAAGCCTTGCTGAGAAGGCTGACAGGCTAGAAACAAGGAAACAGTGCAGAGGAAGGAGAATGTTGGAATATAGAAGTTTATTTTCTCTCCTGTCTGTTTGTAATTTAATCTGTTTATCCTTAAAGGCCACTCGTACAAAAGCACTAACTTTACAACATATTCGGTGCTAGGCACATTCACGTAACAATGTTATGGTTTTCTTTTTACACGAACAATATATGATGATGATGGGGAAAAAAGAAATCACAGACAAGCAAAAAGAGAAAAACAGATAATGTCCATAATTCCACTCAAAGATCACTATCTCCAACTCGGTGCTTCCACTTCTCATGCCTATTTTTTTTCCTAAAAATCCTTTAATTTGAAAATGCAGATATAAACATGCATTTCAACATGCATGTAATCATATCAAACATAATTTTTCTAAATGTTTTTATAGTGATTATGTGAAGGCAGCAGAGTTCGAGAGAGGCAGATGGTGCAGAGTTGAGCCCACAGACTCTAGGGCCAGATTACCTCGCTTTGCCTCCTACTCTGCTACGTACTATCCGTGTGATCTTGGATGAGTATGTGACTGCTCTGTACCTCACCTTCGTCATATGTAAAATGGGGGATAATAATACTATTACTCTATTTTAATATATATTTTAGCCCAGGGGCAGTGGCTCATGCCTGTAATCTCAGCGACTTGGGAGGCCGAGGCAGGAGGATCACTTGAGGTTGGGAGTTCAAGACCAGCCTGGGCAACACAGTGAGACCCTGTCTCTACAAAAAATTTTCGTGGTGGTACATGCCTGTAATCCCAACTACTCAGGAGGCTGAGGCAGGAGGATCACTTGAGTCCAGGAGTTCGAGGCTGCAGTGAGCTATGATCACACTACTGCACTCCAGCCTGGGTGACAGAGTGAGACTCTGTCTCTAAATATGTAAGTATATATATTTTTTATATTCTATTACTATATAATATGATGAGGATTAAATGACTTACTACTTTTGAAGTACTTAGAACAGTGCCTAGTACATAGTAATCCTCAATAGGCATTTAAGTTATTACCACTTTTCTACTAAAATAGCCGATTTTGTAATGGATAGTTGTTTTACATATATCCTTGCACGTTTGTCCAATTATTATGTCAGATAAATTTCCAGAAGTGAGATTGCTGTTTCAAAGAATGTATACATCTTAAATTCCGGTAAATAGATTTTTTTAAAATGTCACATTTTCACTCCCTCTGAGCAGTTCTGAATCTTAGTGTGGCTGTGTTTTGAAATTTAGTTCTCAAACTTTAGTTTTCATAGGAATCAGCTCTCAGGTGAGCTGATTTACTATTTTATTTAATTTACTACTTACTATTTAATTTGCTATTAAAATAGTAAATTTTTAGAACTCTCTCTACAGAGATTCAATAGATCCAGGGTAAAAACTTGGAATCTGCATTATTTTAAACAAGCACCTTAGGCAATTCTGATGCAGGTGGCCAATGAATGGAGAAATAGTGTATCTTATCTTTGACCTCTCATCTGGCACTAATAACTCCAGCACCACTGACATAATAGTCATGTTCAGCAAAGACCATTTTACCAGGAGCTGGGCAGAAAATATCATACTTCACAAGCCAACTATTAATCCATGTGGTTTTTTTTTCTTTATGTGACACAAAAAGTTAACCCCTTTTTAAGCTGTTCTCAAATTTTTAATAGCTAAAACAGATTTTGCTATCTTGTCCACTTACATATTTCCATTAATGACAAATGGGGAGAGGGGATGGTGGCACACATCTGCAGTCCCAGTTACTCAGGAGGCGGAGGCAGGAAGATCTCTTGAGCCCAGGAGTTCAAGGCCAACCTGGGCAACATAGCAAGACCCCATCTCTATAAAAAAAAATGACAAATAGTTGGGTTATATCTCCAAATCTGCTCCTACATAATTTTCCCAATGTAGATCTCATCATTTCAAATGTAATTTTCATTCTACTAATTTGTCATGCTTCTGTACAGTAAGTCAAAGTGTAAAACAAAACAGATTTTTCAAGTGAGAGATAAAAGTCTGAGGTTAGCAGTCTTGGGTGGCTGGGCAGGCCCAAATATTCCATTTTTGTGCACGTAAGCCTTTTTGGTCTGAGTGTGTGCCACGACTGATATTTTTTTAAGCAACCAATCTAATTAGTTTGTTAGCTCCCCCTAGGGAGGTCTGCGTGGGAAGAGTTCACTGACGGCCAGCTCTGAGGCAGCTGCTGAACAAAACAAGCTCCCTGCTGACCGTTCGAACCAGTTAAATACAATTTTTTAATTGAGGGAAAAAAAGGCCATTCAGTCACATTAATAAGGTCATCTCACACCTTTTAACCCCAACACATTTGTACTTTTATTTAAAATAACAAGGATCAATTCTAAAAACAGATAGTTTGCTTTTAACAGAGTTTGCTTCTAAGATAATTATTCTGCCAAATAAGTAAATATCTAAAGATTAGTTGCGATTTTAGTCCAACATTTCAAAGCTTTACTACACTTACCCTGCTTTGCCTTCATTTTTTTTCAGAATTACCACTTGCTAACATACTGAACAATTTTCATTTTTTTCTTCCTTTTTTTTTTTGACAGACAACTTTTGTTCTGGTACAGACAATTTTCTTACTTTTTTACTTACGATTGATATCTTTAGTCTCTCTCCCCCTGCTACAGTAGGAGCCCCACAAAGACAGGAATCTTTGTCTATTATATTCATGGATATTCACTAGGATCTATAACTGTACTGGACCCATGTGAGCACTGAATATTTTTTAGTGAACTGAATTAATTAAATGCCAACCAATTAAGAATAGACTTTCCAGGCATGGTGAGAAACACCCACACAACAAGCTCTAACCCATTTTCCCATTTTTATCTTTCTTCAGTACTTTAATGTTTCTGTGTTTCAGTCAATGAATACAGCGCCCACGTTTCGTTCGTTTTTATGAAAATTAAATACAGGAGAAAGTCATACCTCCATTAAAAAAAAATTAACGCTAGGTCACCTGCCCCAGTGATGATACTAAAACAGAGGACTGATTTAGTTGCCTTTCACAGTCATTGCCAAGGTGGTTGCTTGCATAGTTCCTGAGTCAAGATGGAATAGCACCATCTGCCGTCAGCCTGCTGGAATCAATGAAATGACTTATTTGGGCCTTTCTGTAAGCTGTTTGTTCTCTAGTACATTTTAATAGTTAGCTTCTTGAACTTTGTCGTATCTCCCACGTTATCACACAGATCTTTTTATCTGGCAATCTAAATTCTTCGGCAGCTGCTTCTTCTTCTCCCTCTCCTTGCAAGTTATTAACTCAATTTTACAGTGATTTCAAGATACCATGGTTTAAATTACCCCTGTTTGCAACTGCTCTGGGGAAGGGAACTGACACGAGGGAGCGGTAGAGGTACCGGGGCAAGAATTGCAATCCCCTGACCCCAAATGCACCTCCCGGTAGGTTCGTGTCAGTCTCTCTTTTTCTCTGAAAATGCTGCCCTTGTGAATTCAGATAAAATTTTGTGTACTAGAGGATATTATCCTTCAGATGAACTAAACTACCTTACTTGCATTTATGCTATAAAAAGTTTGTTTTATAATTACCACCAAAAAAAAAAGTATGTCAAACTGATATTGTGTAACTTAAATATAGTACAAACCAGAAAATGATTCATCCATGGAAATGCAGAAAATTTCTCATCTCTGGAAACTTATAAAAAGAGTTAAGGAAGTAATTCCAGTTTTTCTGGTATATTACTCATTTAACATCATGATTAACAGTCATGAATAAAGATAGTAGAATATTTCCTGCCAGTAAAAATACACTTCTTATATCCTGATTTTCATACATGTAGATATCCCTCTTTTTTCCTTAAGTGATTATTATGCTGATTGCTTATTGTAGAGTCTACTAAATAAAGCCAAAATTGGTCTATAGGACTCTAAATGTCACTGGTTCATCCAACAGATATTTATTGAGTGCCTACTGCGTGCCAGAGTCTTATAGATGATGGTGATTCAACAGAATCCAAACTGACAAGCACCCTGTCTTCCAGGAGTCTATGTTTCAGTTGCTGGTCATTCATTCCTTTTTTCAGCTAGGTTGGGAATTCTTGCCTTCCTGGTAAATGGTGTTCAACCTGGGGAAACAAATACTGAGCATGATAATTAAAATATGTAGTATGTTGAATGGTGTTATGGGTTGAATTGTGTCCCTTCAAAAATTCATATATAGAAGTCCTAACCCCAAATATCTAAGAAAGTGACCTTATTTGGAAATGGGGTCATTGCAGATGTCATTAGTTAAAGTGGGGTGAGGCCATATGGGGCAGGGTAGACCCCTAATCCAGTATGACTGATTCCTTCTTAAAAGGGAAAATTTGGACACAGACAGATGTGCACAGGGAGAAGGTCACATCAATGTGAAGACAGAGATCAGGATCATGGGCCTACAAGCCAAGGAACATCAAACATTGCAAACAAACTGCCGGGAGCTAGGAGACAGGCATGGAACAGATTCTCTCCCACAAGCTGCTGGAGAGGAACCAACCATGCTAACACCGAGATCTCAGACTTCCAGCCTCCAGAGCCATGAGATAATACATTCTGCTGTTCTAAGCCACCTAGTTTTTAGTACTCTTCCTAGCATCCCTGGGAAAATAATAAAATGATGGTGAGTTCTACAGAAAAAAAATTAAATCAGGAAAGGAGGATAGAGAGTGTGTTGGTTGCAATTTAAAATAGAATAACAATGGAAGTGACTGCTTAATGGGATGGGGGGTTTTCTTTTGGGTCGACAAAAATATTTTAGAATTAGTTAGAGGTGGCAGTACAACATTGCGCGTGTCCTGCGAACCACTCAATTTCACACTTTAAAGCAGATCATTTTATGTTAGGTGAATATCACCTGAATTTTAAGAGGAGTGGCCAAGAAGCTCCTCTCTGAGAAGGTGAAATTGTGGTGAAGACCTAAAGATACCTGTGTACATACAGAAGGCGCTCAGGGAATACATGCTGAATGAATGGAGATGAGAAAGGACTGTGCCTTTTAATCTGAAGAGTGAGAGCTGAAGAGCAACTTAAATTTTCAAAAATGTTTTCATTATGGACATTTTTAACACACAACATAAAGAATGGAGCAATAAGCCCCGTGCAGACATCACCTGTATTTGTACATACAATATTATGCCGATCTTGTCTCATCCTCCTCCACCCCAGTATTTTTTGCACCAGTGTTTTAAAGTAAATCCCGAACACCCTGTCGTTTTATTCGTACATACTTTATTACATATCTCTGGCTTACCTGTTTACAGTATCACCCTGGCAACCAAGCTGGAATTGACAGAAGGGGAGGGCAGCTAAAAGCAGAGGAAGGACTTAGGGACGGTCGCATGCATGCAGGTAAGGGACAAGGTGGCAGTGAGCGGGTGAGAAGGACTGGCAGGTGACCTGGGTGTGGAGGAAAGAGAAAGATGGGTACGAGGAGGGTGCCAAGGTTTGGGCACTGAGCAACTAAAGGAATGGCATTGCGCTTACCCGAGATGAGCAAAAGACGGTGGAGGAACAGGTTTAGGTGGGCGGAAGGCTAGGACAGGAGCTCAACCTGGAGCAAGTCAGGTTTGCCAAAAAAATTCTGAATCAGAAGGATGATGGTGCTGAAGGGGAAGTGATTCCCACTTAGGATCCTTCTTCATTATGCAGCATTGAGACCCCCAACCACACAGGAGGCACTGATCTGCCCCGATCCGTCCAATCCAAGGGCAACAAAGCAGTAGAGACTTCAGTGACACGTGACGGTGTCTTGAGAGCAGAAGCAATAACTGGTCCTATATCTTATGCATCAGCGAATGTTAATTGTCTCCCAGGAACTCTGGGAGCTGGATATTATTTAATCCCACTCCTTATAGATAAGGACACTGAGAATCAGAGACAGCAACGATGCGGTCTACAGAATTTTGTGTCCATAGCTATACCCCAACAAACATTCGTTGACCTCCTAAGTTTTAACTTTCTGTGCTAGCCACCACATAACATTTCTCCTCAATGTAGGTTTTCTGGGAAAGAAAACAGTAGAAACAGGTGGTTGCTTCTATTAGGTCGGAATGCAGCTCTCTACAAATCCTCCCGTTGGTTGATCACCTTCTAGCCTCACGGAGGAAGAGAAGTCCCAGATGCTGCCAGAAGATCAAAAACCAATGTGAAGATTAAAAAAATAACTTGACAAAGCAAAGTAATAACAATAATATCTACTACATATTAAACACATTCTATACCCTGAGTTCTGTGCTAAGAGTTTTACTAAAATTGTCTCACTTAAGCCTCACAATGCTATCATAAAATTATGAAATATTAATATTCTCATTTTTCATATGAAGAAACTGAAGTTACAAGAAATTGGTTGACTTTTCCAAGCGTTCACAATTAGTAAACAGCTAAGCCAGAACACATTAACCCAAGATTGATTGGCCCCAACTCCATGGTCTTAACTACTGCGAAGACATAAATGAAAGCAGATGTTGGCTGGTCACTGCTTGTACATGCCATCTAGCTGGAGCGTTTGGTTTTTTGTACCCGTCTCTTTGCTGCTTAGTAGTAGGAAGCTCAGCTTTAGCACACTGTGCTCTGTAAAATTATTTCCTTTTGCTACACAGTGATTTTCCTTCTGTCTTACACATAGTCTTGATGAACAAGGTACATTGAAGAAGGAAATGAAAGTCTCCATTCACAAATACAGGAGCACCTGCAGCATCTAAGTAGAAATCCTTATTCAATTTGAGTATTTGCATAAATGAAGAATGCATTACCTTATATCCATATTCCCATAGCTTTAGCTTCCATTTGTGGAAGAAATAGTTATTTTGGTTTTGCTTTTGGTTTTTTAAGAAAAATGAAGGTTTCTCTCTTTTATAAAATTGTTGATAGCTCCTGAATTCATTATTGTGAAATACAGGGCCTAAACCCACCATTCTTGACTGGGCGCGGTGGCTCACGCCTGTAATCCTAGCACTCTGGGAGGCTGAGGTGTGAGGATCCCTTGAGCTCACAAATCCCTTGAGGTTTCTGTGAGCTAGGCTGATGCCAGAACACTTTATCCTGGGCAACAGAGTAAGACTGTCTCAAAAAAAAAAAAGCCTAGCCACATTTCAATGCTTAATAGTTATATGTGGCTAGTGGCTGTCATATTGTTAGCATGAGTCTAAAATATAACTCTCCTTTGCCAACCTTAGGAAAACTTTTTTGAAAATCACCAACCTGGAACTAGAACAAGAAAAAAACAATGAACTGTTAACAAAAGTTATAACTTGCCTACAATTGTGTTACCTATTCAGGAGTTATTTCAGTGGCAAGATCTATTGTTGACAAGGCAAACAATGTATAATAATATTATTATTATACATTAAATCAATAAAATTCAGTTATGTGCCCCGAAAACAGGAGCTCTAAACCACTACAGAGAGTAGCGAATGTATTCACCAGAAGTTAGGATCTAACAATTTTTTTTTTCTCTATTTTTAAGATTAACAATCCAGGGTCTTTTACATCAATGTGGATAAAAGCATGGCATTGGCATAAATGGAAGAGAGCATGATATGACCGTGAGGTCATCAGTTCCCCAGTGAGCATGATCAAATCTCCCAAGTGACAAAAAGCATTTTTACTCTGTGAACCAGAGTGAATGAAGGACACAGGTTAACTTCTGCTCTGGACGTCCTCTACCCATTGCCAAAAGCATCCCACGTGCATGCCTTGGCCACATGCAAGCCCCTGTGAAACACTCAACCCTCAGCTGGAGAGATTACAGTCCTGCTGCCAAAGTCCTAATTGAACTAATTTCAATGTAAATGTTGGACCTGTCTTATATCCCTAATTGGCTAGCAGCACAAAAAAAAAGTCACAAAGAGAGAAAATAAAGTATTGAAATATTAATAGTTCAGTTCAGTGTTGACAGAGCCTATTTCAAATGGTCAGCAGAATTGTTCAAAATGCTCCCCATATAAATCACTTTAAATAGGTTGGTTTAAAATGAACAAAATTCTTGGCATGCACAAGGTCCTGGGTTCAATCCCTGGCACCTCCACCAAAAATAAATAAAATAAAATAAAATAAAATAAAATAAAATAAAATAACCAAAATTGTGCCTCTACTGCCAGCAATTTGACTAGAACTATATAGAAGGGGCTTTTGGTTTCTCCTCTCTTTTAGAAAGTGTATTTTCACTGCAGGAAAATTATTTATACCATTTCCTATTGTGTCAGACTGAGTTTAAATATAAGTAATTTTTAAGTTGAAATAATTCTTTCACATTTCATGTGATGTTTTTTCTTTCCTTTTTTTTCTTTTTCTGTTTTTGTTTTTTAATGAACCCTTCACTTTTATTAGAAAGAAGAGATAAAATAGTTCAATGTAGTACATGGATTGAATCATGAGTATGCCTTAAGATTCATAATTTAGAGTAATTCAAAAAAGAAATGACAACTTTCATACATTTATTGCTCAGTAATGAGGTTAAATATTAACATACAGTCAAAGCTAATTGATAGAGAAACTACTCATTTATTTATTGTTTTACAAATGCTCAACATGTGCCCCTTATGACACAAAGCGTTCATCTATCCTATAGGCAATTAATCCCAGACCCTTTCTAGCTGGGGTTCTGGCCCTTTCACCCTTCGTAGGATGGAGGCTCTACCCAGGTGCAGTGCTCTGAGGATACTGGGGTCCCCATCACCCTTTCCCTGGCCCCTTCATAAAGAGAGATGCCTGTCCAAGCTGAGAAAACCAGAGGCTACGGCCACTCCCCTCTCAACCAAGTGCCCAAAAGCAAAGGTGTCACTCAGAGAAAATTACAACACGGTTCCCACCTACAGCTTTAGAAGTGTAGCTCAGAGATTTTTGCCAAAGGGTAGAGGCAGGCCACGGATCAGAGAGCTTTGGATATCTTCCCAAAGAAACTGACATAATTTGCAAAAGGGTGAGAGGAAATTTAAGCTTTAGCTCTCAAAAGCAACAGAAGCGATTATTAGTAATAGGGGACTATTAGATGCATTAGAGGTATATACTAAATCTCAGGCCAGTTAGTTTAGCAGAGAGAATCAAGGAAGGAGACTGCTAGGAAAAGCCCTTCGAGGGGTCAAAACAAGCTTCAAACACTGGCCTCCAAAACGACTGTTTCAAAGGAGCCCAAATTGAATGGATTTGTCCTGAAACAATGTACACCCCAGGACAGCACTGAAAACAGTATAGCAATCACTCGGTGAGGCTAACAGCTGAGCGCAGTCAGGAAGCAACAGAGAGAACCATGGATTTTATTTATGGGCCAGTATTACCCTGATACCAAAACCAGAGAAAGATATCACATCAAAAAGAAAACTACAGATCAATGTCTCTTATGAATATGGATGCAAAAATCCTCAACAAAATACTAGCAAATCAAATCTAAAATTGTCTTAAAAAATTATAAAACATGACCAAGTGGGATTCATCCCAGGTATGCAAGATTGGTTCAGCATTCAAAAATCGGTTAACATAATCCATCACATCAACAGGCCAAAGAAGAAAAATCATATGATACAGAAAAAGCATGTGGCAAAATCTGGGGCTGATTGATGATAAAAACACTCAGGAAAGGATGTCTGCTATCATCACTTCTGTTTAACGTTGGACTAGAGATCCTCTCCAGGACAATTAAGCAAGAAAATACAATGAAAGACATCCAGATTGGAATACAAGAAATAAAACTATCTCCAATCACAGATGAGATGGTCTTATATGTAGAAAATTCTAAGGAGTTCACTAAAAACCCTTTTTTAAAAAAAATTTTTTATCAGCTGTTTTATTTATTGAGCACTCACTATATTCCAATCCCATTCCCACCTGAAAAGCTGAGAGAAACCTAAAAAAACTGGACACTGGGGGAACAGGGGAGATGCCAGAGCCCGCTAGCTGGCCAACCTCTATATCAGAAAGGGGGCCAAGACGCCTTCTGAGGAGAAAAAGCTACTTCTGGAGACGTTTGCACCCAAGGGCCAAAGCAATTGTATGCCTATCACACATGTCTCCTGAAGAGGAACCTCTAAAACCCGTTTTTAAGAAAGAGCCGATTCTCAGAGTACTTGTCTGTGATCCGCTAGCTGTGCGAGCCAAATCTCACTGTTGGCCACAAGCACCAGCGCCAAAAATGAATTAGGTCGTCCTTCAAAGTGTAGAGTGTCGCTGGGAGTAACGCTGTTTTGAAAACAAACAAGGGGCTTGGGCGCCCGCGCTGGCTTAGCTTGTAGTCATAGCAACCACTTCCATCAGGAGAATCAAGGCTAGGACAGGCGGTGACTTTTTTTTTTTTTTAATGGCACGGTGAGGGCTTTCAATGCGTTCCCGCCCGCCGTCCCAGACCCCACGAGGCCGGGAAGCAGCCAGCTCCGCAAGCAGACAGGGTCGGCTGGAGGAGGTCGAGGCTAGCACGCCGACCAGGAGTTCAGATCCTTAGCTCTGCTCACTGCCCACGGTGCCCGCAGCTGGTCACAGCTCCAGCGGCGGGGCCACAGGGCAGAGGCCGGGACCGGAGGCCACACAGAATCCGGCCCCGGAGTGAGGCCAGAGTGTGGGGTGGAGCGCTCAGCCCTCGCAGGGCTCGCGCAGCGGGCATGGGGAGGCCCTGTTTGGGGAACAGAAACGCAAGGAGGCGCGGGGCAGACCCCGCTGCTCACCCTCCTTTGGGGGAGCCCTGCGAGAAGATGCAGGGGACACCGGCTTTGCCTCGCCCGCAACTCTAAAAACACGTTTAGAACTAATAAGCGCAGCAAGGTTGTAGAATACAAAACTGACATACTAAAATCAATAGAATTCTATATACCGGCAATGAACAATCAGAAGACAAATTTTTAAAAAAAAAAAAAATCCATTTATGGCCAGGCACAGTGGCTCACGCCTGTAATCCCAGCAGGATAGCATGAGGCCAGGAGTTTGAGACCAGCCTCGGCAACATAGAGAGATCCTGTCTCTAAAAAGTTTTTTAAAAAATTATTTGGGCCCGGCGCGGTGGCTCACACCTGTAATCCTGGGAAGCCGAGGCGGGAGGATCGCTCAAGGTCAGGAGTTTGAGACCAGCCTGAGCAAGAGTGAGACCCCGTCTCTACTAAAAAAAATAGGAAGAAATTAGCTGGATAACTAAAACATAGAAAAAATTAGCCACCTGAAATCAGCTACCTGAAATCATTACCGCTAAAAAGAAAAAAAAAGAAAGAAAAAGAAAAAGAAAGAAAGAAAAAATTAGCTGGGCATGGTGGTGCACGTCTGTAGTCCCAGCTACTTGGGAGGCTGAGGCAGGAGGATCCTTTGAGCCCAGGAGTTTGAGGTTGCTGTGAGCTATGATGCCACTGCACTCTAGCTCGGGCAACAGAGCGAGACTCTGTCTCAAAAAATAATAATTATTATTATTTGGATATGGTGGCACATGCCTTTAGTCTTAGCTACTCCAGAGGCTGAGGTAGGAGGATTGCTTAAACCCAGGCATTCAAGGTTGCAAGAAGCTATGATCACACCACTGCACTCTAGCTTGGATGACAGAGCAAGACTGTCTCAAAAAAATGAAATTTATTGAGGAGAGAAAGATAGGATTTCAGAGCAAGAGCAAGACGTAAGTTTATAGAGTGTGACACATACACCACAGATGACGACTGGACCCATTGTTGCAGCAAAGGGAGAGCAAAAGGAAGGGCAAAAAGGGTTGGTTATGGTCTCAGTCTTTTTTTATAGTACCCGGATTGAGACCTCCCTGTGACTCCGATGTCACCACAGAACCACTTTGAGCAGTTGGGAGCTGCATGACCCGAGTCTTACGCATGCGGGTTGTTCTGGGTCAATTTCCAGACGCGTTGGTACCCATGCTGCTTGGCCCATCGGCTAGAGAGTCCTCTGCATTCTTCTGCAGCTGGCGTTAAGTTCTGATTGGCAGATCCGTGGGGTGTTCCCTCCTCCCGCAGGTTAGCAGTAGCTGAGGGCAGAATTCAGGTGGGGAAGGACCAAGATGGGGTCTTGGGGCCCACCCTTGCCCTTCTTCCCAGGTAGGGCAATTGCACCAAGGCAAGGCACAAACATTTCATCCCTAGGAGACCCAGAATCCCTTGCTAACTACCTAACACTACCACTGAGCTTATTTTGGTAAAAGTAGCCAGGGATGTGGAGGATATTCTAAGCATAAATCTTCCTGATGATCTGGCTTGATCCTGGAGAAGTAAAATTGATAATTCACAGGGGTTAAAGAGAAGCATATCCTTTTGGCATGGATATCATTTCTCATATAGGAGCTTTTGTAGAGAGTCAGAAACTTCTCTGAAATTAAAGGAACATTGGAGTATGAACAATCACCTGATCAGAAAATGTGATTAACAATCTTGTGCTTAAAACAATTAGACTAAACCGGAGGCCTGATTGGCTGTGGAGACGGGCTGAGGGAGCATCTGTGGATAGGACCACTATCTCTCAGAAGATTATAAGATTGTCCAACCACAGACAGGTGGACTAACAAGGAGCCAGTTCCATGTGATTATGGTAGCTTAGAAAACTTCCAGAGTACATTTTTTCTCATAGCCTACAAAAGCCATCAAAACAAAACAAAACAAAATCCTCATTAATGAATCACCAAATGGCTTCCATATGTGCTCTTTGACCTTCTTTAATGGGAGGAAAACTCACGAGGTTTGTAGGATGTGAGCCAACTAAATGTTTGAGGATGTCTGCCCAAAATAGTAATTTTAGATTTAAGTTATTCATGTTCACAGTAATTATATAATACTCATTCATTCAACAATAATGACTGATAATCTACTATGTACCAGCAACTGTTCGTAGGCTTTGAGACCGAAATGCGTGTGCCTTTATGGGACTTAAATCGTCATGGCAGAAGACCACAATCAGCACATAAACAAGAGGAAAATAAGTGCTATGGAGAATATTGGAAACAAAGGAGGTTGAAAAGTCCCAGAGGTGAAGGTGGGTTGCAATGTAAGTAAGAACGTTCAGAGAAAGCCTTACTGACGCTGAATGCCGCTTCCCCAAACTATCACTACTACAACCTGTTGATAGGGCAAAGCTGAGCTTATATTTACCTTGGTAAAGGAAGCATCTTAGAAGGGAGAGGACAAAGCCAGGATGTTTACTGGGACTCCGAGTCAGTTTAAGGCAGATCTTTTTCAATCCTTGTGCATGGTTAAGACAGTGTAAGGACCGTGACTTAACAGTTTAAGATTTGTAGTCACAGCAAAGTGAAGATGTGAAGGCAAGGTTTTCAAAGAACCTGGAGTTCAAGTAGTCTTGGGGTTTCACCTGTAGTTTGATGCTGTGGGGGCCAAAAGAAAAACTTTCCCTTCACCCTCTGAAGTTTCACTGAAATATCAATTCGCTCAAAGCAGACTGGTTGGAGAAAAGGCATAGAAAATTGATTAATGGGTACATGGAGAACATCACAGAGTGATCACCTGACCCCCCAATGGGGTACAGAAGCTTCTGTACTATCTTGAGTTTACAGAAAGAATAAAATATGTAAAAAATCTTTATCATAATAACTGAATTCATGATTTTGCTGAAATGAAGGCACAGAAATTAAATTTTATGAAATAAGTATACTGTATAATGATTTATAAGGTATGTGTGTCCTTATTTTACTATTCATCCAAACAGCAACAGAATATTCAGCTATACACAAGTGCGAATGTATCAGTTGATGTTTTTCAAGAGTATATCCAAGAGCCCTCGAATCTCGGCAAACAGGTTTCGGTGGCAAAACAGGTTATGAGAGGGAGAGAAGAGGAGGTTTGGCTAGCAAAGGTGGTCTTGTTATGTTGGTGAAAACTCACAGGTGGCAGCCCTTGGAGAGAACAGATGGCAAATGTTTCTTTCAGACTTTTAAAGGTGTCAGACTCTCAGATCATCTTCCCCAGATCTGGACAAGGGAAGTCCCGCTACATCATGCAGATTCTCTACAGATGCAAATTTCCCCCACAAAAGACAGCTTTGCAGGGCTATTTCTGTTGACTGGCTTTCTGACAGCCATGTCAAAATACATCAAAGAAATACATTTCAGGGTAAGATATTTTTATTTCCTTCAATGCTTTTCATGAAGATTTGATAGCCTTTCAGGAAGTACTTGGAATGATCAATAATGTTATTTACAATTTTTATCTTCCTCAGCAAGAGTTTCCTAGAATAGGAAAGCTATGTTGATGAAACCTAGGAATAATAAAAGCCCGTAAATATATACAGTATGCTATGTGGGTGTATATAGTTTTGGTTCTCACTGAGAAAGGAAAATTTGACCTCACGTCTACAGGAATGAGGGAGTGACTCATGCCAACATCTGAGAGCAGAGGTTCCAAGCCAGGCCTACGCCCAACATTTGCAGATCCTGGAGCAAGAGTGTAAATGGAGCTCAACATATCATACGCCTAAATATTTAGAAGTTATAAATCAAGTTAGCAAACTCTTAAATAAAATGTTTAAGCATCTACCTTGATAAATAATAACTTCATAATGTCTACATTAAACAATGTGTAAACCTAGAGTTTTATATGCTTGGAAAACATCAGCTTGGGCTGGGCACAGTGGCTCATTCCTGTAATCCTAGTACTCTGGGAGGCCGAGGTGGGTGGATCGTTTGAGCTCAGGAGTTGGAGACCAGCCTGAGCAAGAGCAAGACCCCGTCTCTACTAAAAAAATAGAAAGAGGCCGGGTGCAGTGGCTCACACTTATAATCTTAGCACTCTGGAGGCTGAGGCGGGCAGATTGCTCAAGGTCAGGAGTTCAAAACCAACCCGAGCAAGAGCAAGACCCTGTCTCTACTAAAAATAGAAAGAAATTAATTGGCCAACTAAAAATATATAGAAAATATTAGCCGGGCATGGTGGTGCATGCCTGTAGTCCCAGCTACTCGGGAGGCTGAGGCAGTAGGATTGCTTGAGCCTGGGAGTTTGAGGTTGCTGTGAGCTACGCTGACACCATGGCACTCACTCTAGCCAGGGGCCACAGAGTAAGCCTCTGTCTCAAAAAATAAAAATAAAATAAAATCAAGAAGAGTGATGTCAGCTTTATTCTTTTTGCTCATGGTTGTTTTGGCTATTTGGGGTTTTTGTGTTCCATACAAATTTTAAGATTGTTTTTTCCATTTGTGTGAAAAATGCCATTAGGATTTTGGGAGGGATTGCACTGAATTTACAGATTGCTTTGGGTAGTATGGACATTTTAATATTAATTCCTCTAACCCATGAGCACAGAATATATTTCCATTTGTTTATGTATTCTTCAATTTCTTCCATCAATGTCTTACAGTTTTCAGTGTGTAGATCTTCACCTCCTTGGTTAAATTTATTCTTGAATATTTTATTCTTTTTTATGCTATTATAAATGAGACTTTTTAAAGAAATTTACTTTTTGGACAGCTTGTTAATAGTGTATAGAAACACAGACTGAGTTTTGTTTGTTGATTCTGCGTCTTGCAACTTATCTGAATTCAATTATTAGTTCTATCAGATTTTTGGTGGAGTCTTTAGGGTTTTCTATATATAAGATCATGTCATCTCTAAACAGAGACAATTGGAGTTCTTCTTTTCCACTTTTGATGCCTTTTATTTCTTTTTCTTGCTTAATTGCTCTGGCTAGAACCTCTATACCCATGCCTTATTTCTTATCTTAGAGGAAAGGCTTTAGGCTTTTCAGCATTGAGTATAATATTTGCTGTGGTCTTGTCTTACATGGGCTTTATGATAGTAAGATACATTCCTTCTATACCTAATTGATTGAGAGTTTTTATCAGGAAAGGATGTTAAATTTTGTCAAATGCCTTTTCTGTATGTATTGAAATGATCATATGATTTTTGTCTTTTATTCTGTTAATGTGATCTATCACATTTATTGATTTGCATATGTTGAAACATCCTTGCCTCCCTGGAATGAAACCTACTTGATCATGGTGAATTATTTTTTTGATGTGCTGTAAATTGTTCTTGGTTTACACTTCCTGATAATTGTTCTTTCCCTAAGAGCTGTTCTTTGTCTGATCTTTGTCTGATCTGGAGTTTTGCCCTATACATGTGGAGTGTAGTTTTCAGCCAGAGACTCCACAGAAGTCCTATTCTGTTTTCTGAAGCTCTTTTATCTGTAGAGCTCCTCATCTCCAGTACTTTGCCTTGCAAATTCTCACAACCTCAGTCTCACTAAACTCTGATACCTAACGTCTTAGTTCAAGAATACTCTCAGGCTGTTTTGGCTCCTGTCCCCCACAATCCAGAGATTGCTTTAATGATGAAAGCCAGGGTAATTGTAGGGTTCACTTGGTTTGTTTCCTTTCTGTCATGGATTATAGTCCTTTCTCCCTCTTGTTCAAGATCTGAAACATGTTGTTTTACATATGTTGTCTGGTTTTCTAGTTATTGATGATGGGTGGTCAAGTCTGAACTCTGCTAGTTCTTCATAGCCAGAATGGAAGTTGCTATTTTAGATGTTCATCTTCCACTTTACTGGTTGTATTGCCTAATTATTTTCAGTCTGCACTCCTCTAACAGTGCTTAAGAAGTCCTTCATTTCTCACGAATACTTATTTTTGTAAATCAAGTAATTGTTAATTGTCACCTGCTTTTTAAGTTTGTGTTTCCTGATTGCTAGTGAGGATAATCACCTTTCTTTTCATATGTGTTTTGAACATCATTTACCCAATTTGTATGCTTTAGTAATGGTGAGCACATATCCTTATTTACCTGAGATGGTTCTGGGGTATATTTTAGGGTACATAAACAGCATTAGATGTAGTATAGTTATTGTGCTTACTGATATTTGAATTTAATTGTACTTTTCATTGTTTTGTTCTTCCCTAGACTTTTCTGCTTTCTCTTGCTTTTTATTTGATAGATTGTGTTTCCTTTTAATTTCCTTCTTTTATGCATTATATTCCTATTTTTTATGTGTATGTGGTTAGCTTTAAATTTTTAATGTAACTGCTGACTTGAAAAATCTAAAGTTAATCAATATTTCTACCCTGAACAAAACAGAAAAGTTGAACATATTAACTCCCAACTATTATGCCAAAATTATTTTACTTGATATTTTATATTTCAACTTGGTTTTTGTAAACTCCAAGTTAGGTATTTTTATGATTCTTATTTTATATAGTCAATTGTTGCTTATTTAGTCACCATTATTTTTTGCATCTCTTTCTTTCTGTGTTCAATATTTCCTTTAATTTTCTTTCAGCAGGATTCTATGAGTTAAAAATTCTTTTAATATTTACTTTTCTGAAAACATCTTTATTTCTTCTTCACTTTTTGAATAATAGTTTATATTGGTGTAAAATTTTGTGTTGGCAATTATTTTTCCTTGGCATTTTGAAGACACATTGCATTATCCTCTGGCCTAAATACTGCGATAGAGAAGTCTTGCAGCCCAAATAACTGTTGTTTTTCTTTAGTAAACTCTTGTCTGAGTTTCCCTTTAAGGTTTTCTCTTCGTCTTTGGTATCTGGCAGTTTCATTGTGATGTATCTAGTTATGGATTTATTTTTATTTATTCTGCCTGACCATTGTGCTTTTTTATGTGATTAATCAAGTTTGTCACCAATTTTGGATGGCTTTGCCTCTTACATTATCTCAGTTCTTTCCTTCTGGAACTCCTATTGGGCATTTATTGAGGGTTTATCATTTCATCCTCTGTTTTTATACTTTTTCTTTTATTCATCTGCTATGGTTTGAATATGTTCCCCAAAGTTCATGTGTTGGAAACTTAATCCCCAGTACAACAGTGCTGATAAGTGGAACCTTCAGGCAGTGATTAGGTTGTGAGGGCTCTTTCCTTATGAATGAATTAATGCTGTTATTATGGGAATGGGTTAGTTATCTAAGGTGTGAGTTCCTGGAAAAAGGACAAATTAGCCTCCTATCTGCCCCTCTCTCACATGCATTCTTTTGCACTTTCGCCTTCTGCCATGAGATGATGCAACTAGAACGTCCTCATCAGATGCAACCCCTCAATCTCAAACTTCTCAGTCTCCGTAACCATGAGCCAAGTAAATTTCTGTCCATTACAAATTATTCAGTCTTTAGTATTCTGTTATAGAAGCACAAAATGGGCTAAGATACCGTCTTTTTCTTTCATCATATTCTACTTTTGTTAAAGTCTCTTGATCCACCTTCTAATTCATGTATTCTCTTCCCTCTATTTCCAAAATGTTTCCATTGAACTTTTAGTTTCCAGATTTTCACTTTTTCTTTCTATTTGGTTCATATTCAAATCTGCTTGTTCTATTTCATACTGTATTATTTAAGTCGTAGAATCTGCATTACTTTTTAAAGGTCTTTAAACACTTACTCTGTATGATCTTTCAGATTGCTATTCTATTATGTCAAGTTTGTGATGTTGGAATCTTCCTATTATTTGTGTATGCTGATTCTCACTCATGGTTTACCATTTCCATGTACATTTTGTCATTTTTTATTGTGAGCTATTTTTAGTAAGCTTTTACCTTTTTCCTGTGAAAATCTCTTGAAGACCATGCTGAAGGAGCATCCTTCCAAACCAGATTAACATTTGCTTCCACCAGTAATACCCAGGATTTTATTTAGCAGGAACTTATTTTTATATTAATTTAATAGCTTAGGTTTTCCAGACAATAGGGTTATTAGAAATTTGGGCCATAAACCCACACAATATGTAGGCCCAGGGATTCTATTTTACAGAGAATATTTGCTTTTGTCATCCAGAGCACAGGCAGAAACAAACAAACCTCTGTATAGTTGTCCTGTGCTCATATGTTGCTGCTTTTTCCTATTTCACATACCTGCTGGATGTGTGCATTTTGAGTAGATCTCGATTTTAATTCTCTGCCTTGAGCAATCACAAGGTTACCAAGACAAAATCTCTTCTGCTCCACTATATCTAGTCTATTAGCACCATCAGTCAAACTAGACCTTGGGTCCTAGTTTCCTCTTTCATTTTTTTTTTTTGAAAAATGTTTTCCTTTCTTTCTTGAGAAGGAAAACGAGAAGAAAGAAAACAGCAGATTTTTTTGTTTAAATAGCAAACATTTCTAGATGATCCTAGTGGGAAGATTTTTCAGGTTATAATGATTTACCATATTTCCGAAACCACAAGCCTCAACTCCTCTTTCTTAATGACCATACTTCCCATCACACGGGTAATAAGATGAGAGTAAAGGGCACCTCTTTGTGTTAACTGGGTCATTTCTATCTTTGCAAACTTCAAGATTTTGTGACAGTTGTCTCCATCTACCTCTGATTTTATTTTTAAACACAATTGTTTTAGTTGGGGATATTAAAGGCAAACAAACAGAATTTGAAACAAAAGTACTTAAACTTGGTAGGGGATAGGGATTATTGCATGGACACTGGCGCATCCTCTGGACTTCGAGGACGAGGAGCAGTTGAGTCTCAGGATGGACTGGAAAGCTGTCAGATGCCCAACCAAGCAGGGCACACTCAGGGTGTCTGGCCTCAGCCCTTTTTGCACATCTGCCCTGTTCTTCTACCTTCCTTCAGATTGGCTTTCCCCATTTCACATGTACATGGCCAAATGTGGCTACTGCTCACCAGTTGACTGTTACTCTGTCCAAGGAACCAGCTCAGACTGAAACTAGTCCCTCGTTCTATTTCTCAACTCATGGAGGTGAGGATCAGATTGGCCCTCCTGGGCCATGAGTCTAACTTGGTCCTCTCACCCAATGCATCAGGGCCACATGATATAAGCAGAGTTCCTGGACCATACTCCTACACCAGGCAGTAGTTGAAGAACAGGGTGACAGAGGGTTGGGAAGGCATGCCAAAAGATAGTTATTACGTCCCTAAGCAGAATTCTTATCCTCCACATCATTTTTCAGAGAGAGACCTGGAGCTTGTTAGATAACAACAACGAATAGAGGTAGAGATGCCATGAGCCTCAAATTATGATGTACATTTCCACTTGAGAGGAAGAATAATGATCCTAAAACAGAAATGGAGAACTAGCAGGAAGTTGACCCCCAAGTCCCTCCTTTGTCTAGATGACCCAAGGTGAGTGGGAGAATAAGAGCCTGTCATTGAGAGCATGCAGAGGAAGCCGCGATCACTGGGGGAATCTGAGCTTTTATTAGAGCCAGGAGATAAAAAGAGCACCAGTGACAATGTTGAGCATACAGGAATTTTTCAGTTGTTTTTTTTTTTTTTTAACAACTCAGTAGGTCTGGATTGGGAATGAGTAAACTGTGAGAGACCAGCTGGCAGGTGGGGGTCGGGGGTGAGGAGCAGTGTGGGGGAAATTTGCAGGCACCGGTAAGCCGGGACTGAGTGGTGAGGCAGGGCAAACCCAACGTCACTCCGCTGAGGGCTGCCTCCCACCCAGATCTGGCCAAGGTGCTCAGGCGTCAGTGGGTTTCATCTCTTTTGAAAATATTTTTTATTTTCCACTTCTTTTCTTCTTCCTATTCTGTTCTTTCAGTTTTCATCAACCCATCTTTTAAGTTCAAGCTCAAATTCCACTTCCCGTGGGAAGCCTTTCCCCATCATCCTACTCTGCAGTGATCTCACCTGCCTCCCAAGGTCCTTCTGGTCTACACCAGTCACTCGGTGGTGAGCCAAGGACCACCTTGTTGTCCTGAGCTGACCTGGTCCTCTCCATTACCATTGAGATACCTGTGATTCACATCATGCTTTACCAGAGACTGGAAGCTCCAGGAGGGAGGACCATGCCTTGCACTTCCTAGTATCTGCTGCAGCATGGCGGGCAGTGACCCATACATAGTAGGTATATAACGTGCATTTCTACTGGCTACCTGGGCTCTTGCTCATGACCTTCAGCAAATCACTGTGACATTCAGTTTATCTAATTGTAAGCTAGAGCTCATAACATCAACTGTCAATTCACTTATTCAGTCTTTTGGCAGATATTTCTTGACTGCCTACTCTGTGGGAGGTGAGTTTGTGGAGTGAAAGTCTATTAAATGATCACTAGAAGAACCCACTAAGGTAACGGACATTTAAAAATGCTATGAAAAGCAGGAAGCACGTACAAAGGAAAGGTGTTATTTAAACATTCACATTTAGACATTGGAACATTAACTAAATTATTTCATAAGCTCCCTCCTGAGTTCCCATAGCCCTCTGAGCATACCGTACCTATATTATAGCACTTAGCACATCGTACCACAGTTATTTGTGTATGTTTCCATCTCTGCCCCAGACTGTGAGCTTCGGCACTGAACCTCCAGCACTAAGCAAGGTGCCTGTACGTAGTAAATATTTCAAATAAATTAATGAATGAAATAAAATCAGCTTCCAAGGGTTCTCAGCCTACAAAAATGTGTTCAGACCAAAAGCACACTGAGGAAAATTCTGTCCTAACAATCTCGCAGGGAAGGTTACAAATGGAAAACAGAAGTATAGATTTTTGTCCTGAAAGAGCTTATAAATGGAATGGAGAAACAGAGCACAAGCGTATGAAAATGTCTTAAAATGATTTATCAAATTACCTAAAAGCAATCGCATTTTCAAACTCTGACAAAGACATTGACAGACCTCAGAAGAACCTTAAGAAGACAAGGGATTAATTGGGGGAGCTTCTTGGAGAAACAGGGAATTGGTTGGGAGGCATTGGCAAGATAACCAAAATTCAGAGTTCACCACTCCACAGGTGCGGGGCAGGGGTGGGCTGCTGGCTATTGGCAAGGATATTTGAGAGCTTTGAGAACCACAGTGCTTGCAAGAGATGTTCTGTCCCTCTGTTGGAGACACACGCCCGACACACACACACTCATCTCTGCGGCTAGAGGGGCGGAGTGATGGGCCTGAAGTGCTTCCCTTTCTGGAGAGAAATCCTCTCTGCTCAAGTGCTTCTTCGTCTGTTTTCATGTCGACCCTTTGAAGGTAGCAGCTTTGCTGCTCTCCAGAGCTCTCTCCCAGGACTGGACCTGCTCTGCAAGGGTCCCCATTTGCAGGATGTAACATAGAACTCATTCCATTATGATGCTTTGTTCCCATCCCTTTGATCATCTCAGACACAGGTCATTTGAGAGGGTAAGCAGAGGCCAGAGCCAGGCGCCAACTGTTTTATCTATCACAAGGTCAGAGGCAGAAAACTCAGGCACCTGCTAATGGGGGTGGTTGTACGGGCGGGGTGGTAAGGAGACTTCTGGCCTAGCTCACAGTCTGCCCTCCTCAGAGAACATCCAGAAATGTGGCCTCAGAGATCACCGTACAATAGGAACTCCATGTGCATTGATTCAACGAATATTTATTGTACTATTATGATGTGACAGCTATTAATCTGGGTGCTGGGAATGAGCGTCAAACAAAAAATAAGTAACTTTCTAGTTTCACGAAGATCATATTCAAGTGGGAGAGAAAAGAAAATCAGCAAGTTTTTTCGTAAAAGACAATGTATAGATACTGCTAAGATACTAGACAGTGAAGTTACAGAGAGAGATCAGGGAAGATCTCCCTGAAGTGGAAATATTTGCACCAGGAACTGAAGGATAACAAGGATCAAGGACTAAGGAAAGGGCATTCCAACTGCAAGTGCCAACGTGCAAGGCAGGGACAAGAGTAGGAACTCTAAGGTGTGTGCACACGCTGGCTCACACATGCACACCACATACGTGTGCACCACACACAGGCACACACACATGCTGGCCCATGCATACGGAGGGAGAGGGTATGCAGGTAGGATCAAGCCAGAAGACAGCAAGGCCAGATCACTCGGGCTCAGCAACCTGTGGCCACACATTGGGGTTTTATTCTCAGTGCAATGGGAAGTCACTGAACCATCTGAAGCAGAGAAATTACATGACCCTCCCGTGGGAGGTCGCAGCTCTTATGCAAAGTCCTAAGAGTGGTGAAACTCTCCAGGTGGCTGCGCACATCTCACTGCTCCTGAAACATGGAACTTGTCATGTGGCAAGATCAGCCACCATCCTCAAAGGCTGCTTCGACATAGGTCAAACTGGCCAGTTCAGAAAGTTGAGGTTACTTACTTCTTTCTTGTGTGGTCCTTCAAAACTCAGGCTGATGAGTGGATGGAAAACTGATGAAAACTATCTCATAGGGTCACCTAAAATCACTGAGGCCACCTCAAAATTATTTCAGTGTTTCTTTTATGTTGAAACAGTTCCTAATAAGAATCTTATTTTGTTGATGGATGCCGCTGTTTTCCCCTGTGGAATTTTCCCATCATCTAGGGCAAACTCTCCACCTTACGGCCTGGCCCAACTTTTTTCCAACAGAAAACGTTTGATCTGTAAGGAGCTTTAGAAAACATCTAATCCAGCCTGCTCAGTGACCTGATGAGTAATCAGAGATGCAGAGGGGGGAAGTGGCTTGATAAAAATCACTCAATCCAGGTCTTTGGGTCCTACTCTCATCTCCTTATCTGCTCCGCTGGCCTGAAGAGGGACAAGTTAGGTAAATTCAGACCAGCACTGAGCTTCAGAAAACGACCCCCACATTAAACAGCCAATCCAAAGTTCCCATCACTGAGTCTAGAAAACGGAAATAGAGTGACAGGAGTCACTGGAGATCTCCTCTTGCTCCAGAATCTCCAAATCAGTGGGGGTGGGGGAGCAGCCACGGGGGTGAGAAGCTCACCCTGTTTTCACATCTGTGGGAGGTTTCGGATGAAATATCCTGGGGGCAGGTGGGAGGGGGTTGACAGCGAGTGCTTGCTCTTGATTCAGGAGAGCCAGGTGGCCCACCTCGGGGTCGGGGAAGACAGGTGCAGGGGCAGGGGAGGGCCAGCTCTCTTTCAGGGGTGAAGGGGATGGGCCCTGGTAATCCAATATCCTCTTGGCACCACTCAGCGCTCCAGCCCAAATCCATCACTGCAAATGAACCAGGTGACAGGATTAAATATCCCCTAATTGCAGTCCCCCGGGAAGGGTTGTGCCAGCTGTCTCTTCCACATGCCTAGCCCAGCAGATGGGAGATCAGCTATCAAAGGGTCACTTCTGACAGGACAGGAGGCAGCCTGGGTCCTGGCCACCTGGGCCAAGTGCAAGGAGGGAGTGAGGGCAGATTGGGGTGATTTAATGTGTCTGAAAAACAGATTATTTGGTAGCGCCTGGCCCTTAAGCTTCTTTGTAGTAAGGTCTGTGTGACTCCATGGCTGCCACTTATTTTCCTCCTCATTTACCAGGACAGGATCTGGGCTCCCTTGTCTTCTACTCCCACCCTCTGTACTTGCTGCTAGAGATGGTTGGTGTCTCAGAAAACCGGATCTACCCAAGGGTTTGCAGAAGTCTGCCTGCTCCAGACCCTGCCCCTGGGCAAGCCTGAGCCTCCCTCTAATAGGCAAGGGTTTCTCATCTGTCTTTCAAGCACTCTCAGGATAGAGACTCGGTAGGTTTGTGTGGCTGTGTATTCCAGCATCCTGGGCTTGAATGAAGGGCAGTTCTTCAGATCCACTGAGGATCGAGCAAGAAGAAATGTGCCTAACATTTCAGCTCAAGAAATGGACTTCAGTGCTAAGTAAAAGCTCCTGGCCAGGGGAGGATGTCTGGGGGCTCTCACTTGGCCAGGCTTCCCCCGCCCACCGAAGGGGGACTTCTGGTAGGCTGTCGCCCTTTTCCTGTAAGACCTTTTTCATTTGGGAAGCTCTGCCACCATCTCACCTCAACACTACTCTGTCAAAAGACAATAGTACCCAAATCAGCTCCCATCAGAGGGCTCTGGGCAGTTCTATGGGAATAAGATGCATTTTCATTTCTCTGAATAATATTGCAAAATCAACAGGAGCAAGTGAAGCCGAGACTATCTCCCTATCCAGGAAGGTGGGACCACAAAGCACAGTGAAAGTCTGCCTGCCAGACCTCACTGAGGCTTGGGCAAAAGGTAAAAACAAGCATCGAAAGGGCCACTTAGGGCCCACCAAGAGAGGATTGCAAAAGGCTCTGGTGACCTTTGAAGCAACATGATCATTGAAAATGATGAGAGTTCAGCAGGAGAGAGGAGCCCCAGTCCAGTCTTCCTTGGTGAAGCTGAAGAAAGAGCTCCAGTCATAGGCCCCCAGACTTAGAGGAGAGTCCAATGCTGGCCAAGCCCTAACTGATCATTTTTCTTTTTTCATTTGTTCATTCACTCATTTAACAAATACATTTTTTTTTTTTTTTTGCAGGGGAGACAGAGTCTCACTTTGTCACCCTGGGTAGAGTGCAGTGGCATCATCATAGCTCACAGCAACCTCAAACTCCTGGGCTTAAACAATCCTCCTGCCTCAGCCTCCTGAGTAGCTGGGGCACAAGTGCCACCACGCCCCACTATTTTTTTCTATTTTTAGTAGAGATGGGGTCTCGCTCTTGCTCAGGCTGTTCTTGAATTCCTGAGCTCAAGTGAGCCTCCCACCTCAGCCTCCCAGAGTGCTGGGATTACAGTTGTGAACCATAGCACCCGGCCAACAAATACAATTAGTTTAAGGTTCTACTATATTCCTAGAAATACACCAGGGGCTACAAAGGTGATTAAGACCAGTGTTCTCTTGGCCCTCAGGCAGGGATCATGTGCCTGTTTGGTTTGGGGAAGTCACTGCATTGCTCTGAGCTACAACTTTAACATCCATCAAAGGGAAGTTGTGACACCTACCCTAGGTTTCTCATGGGGTTGTTGAGAGGTGGTTCACGCGTGATGACTGAGAGAGAACTGCTCTGGAAAAGCTCTTTCACAGGTGTATAGAGGTGAGCAGTATTTGGAGTATTGCTTTAGCTCTGAGAACAACATGGCTACGTCTCCAGGTAGCTGACCTAGACCTCTTCTCCCCTCTTCCTTTGTTTTCCCCTCCCCTTTCTCAAGCGCTAAACAGAGACTTAGTCCAAAGACAGCCATCCCATGCTTGGTGATAAAAGGAACAATGGGATTTCTGGGTTGTCCTCTGGGTCTACAGACAGGAGGCCTGCAGTCTGGGATGCCAAACACACCAGGTTATTTTGGAACAAGTCAGTAGCAGAACTGTGGGCTAAGAACAAAGGACTTGGCCCATTTCCACATGCTGGCAGGGGTCACTCATTAGCTGTACACATCGGTTTCGGCTGGGGGGGGGGTCCTAATTTTAGGAAAACCAGACATTAATAATCTCAACACAATCCCCTACCTCCTGAAAACCCCAAGTGGTTGGAGAAGGATGGTTCCTGGTCATGGTGTCTTCTGGCTTGTGGTGTGTTAACATATATATAGGCCAGTGGCCCAAATGTTGGCATTATCTGGGAAATTTGTCAAAATATAGGCACTAAACTTCCACCACGAGAAATTCTGATATTGAAGGTTTAGGGTAGAGTCTGGGAAGTGATTCTGATGCATCAGAAAGCTTGAGAATCTCATATATAAACAATCAACATGGGCTCCTATCTTGTCAGTTTTTGTTATGCATTCAGGATAGAGCACAGTACCTGGCACACAGTAGGCACTCAATAAATGTTTGATGACTGAATAAAGAAATTTATTAAAATATATCTAAATATATTTGATGAAAAAGCAATGCATGGCAGAAGTCAAAAGTTTTTTAGGATTTAGAGGCCTTTTGGATACACTTGGACCTGTCTTTCTGACTCTCAGTTCTCAGGGTACAAAGTTGAGGAAGCTGGATTTGAGGTTTTTGTGCTTTCTGTTAGGTTAGTCCTGAATAAATGGAAAATTGCTTCTATTGGTATAAAAATAGAACTGATATAAAAATGGTTTATCTTGTTTCTTTTGTCATCATATTGTATTATTTTTATCATATTATCAGTAATAACAATAATAGTAAATGCTTTTACTTGCATTATCTCATTTCCTCATTGGGGATCTTATGAAAGTGATCAGGAATTATTATCCCCACTTTAGAAATAAAAAAAAGAAAGCATAAAGAGGTCATATATCTCATGCACCCTGTGATCACATAATTGGAAAATGGCAGGATGAAACAAACTCAAACCCGACTCCTGACTCAGTCTGATGTTCTCAGTACTGTACCAAGAACCACTGCAAATCTGTCTCTAGTGAGCGCCCACCTGTGTCACTCCAAATGTGCAAAACAGAATGACTGGGATCATTCACAACTCACTCGGATGTGTTCCTTTACCAAAGAATCCCTTTTTACTAAAGCTCTTCATTTTATGTGGGATTGTTACGAGGCTGAGTAAGACAAATAACGTAAAGAATCACTCACTGCTAATTGAAATGCCAGCAAATCATCTCTGAAATTATAATGTAAGCTAATAGGAAAAAAGGAATGTGTTCTACAGAAATATGGTTTGTGTGTGAATTTTAGGAGTGTACCTATTGCAGGAAATCCAGGTAAACGTGTACACTCGTGTACCAGACTTCCGTAGGAAATCCAGTCCTGAACTGAAAATAAATTGGCAAATAAGCTGTTTCTCCATTCTGTTCTCCAGAGCCAGGTCCTCGTGCTCTTAGAACACTCTAGCATCCCAGGGACTGCCCTCAGCCAGAGCATGGGCTCATGCATTTTCAACTAAGCAGCTTGAATTGGAAGAAACTTCTGATGGAGCCCAACAAAATCAAAACAGCATTAAGGTGGATCTAGATGATGCCCCCAAAATGAAAATTGATGGCAATTTTTTGAATATTTTAAACTCGTAGATTTTTAAAATTTCATTCACTTCGAATACAAAGATAGTGACTGAATATTTAGCCCAACCCTTTACCCTAAATCAACGACTTTTTTTAACTCCTGGCTTTGGCCACTTTGAACTGCCTGATCAATTCATTGGTTCTAAAGTCAATTTGATTAAATAGCCAATCAACTCATTTTAACATCTTGTTGTTCCAATGAATGGGGCAACGGACAAAATAGACCAATCATCTGGACAGTGGGTCTGGAGCCTGCAAAAAGATGGGGTAGGAAGTCGGAAGTCACCAGCTTCCCAATGCGGGCGAGGCAAGAGCTGATGCAGACGTGAGCAGAGTGAATGTGTCCTTTGTTCTCTGGGGGTGTCCCTATGGCCCAGATAAATGGGAAATTCTTGCCCCTGGAGAATTCTGGTTGCCTTAGGAAGCAGCCTGGCTTCCCTCCAGTCCTCCCTCCCCGTCACCCCTCCCCCGGCCCTCAGCCTCCAGGTCCCTGTCAGCTCTAACAGGGGGTGGGGATTGGTCAGGCCATTCATTGGTTCTGAAGTTTCTTCTACTTAAACCAATTTGTTAGGTGCTTCATGATTTACGGCCATAGTGGAAAATGGGGCTGGGTATTGATTCTTGGCCTTTTCTATTGCAAATGGGTGTAATGTTTTATAGTATGTCAGAATAATAGCAGTGGGCACTCTATCAATGTCAAATGTTAAAAATGATCAGCTATTGTGATGTAGGAGATTAAATATGAAAGCTTGATGGGTATATAAAAGTGAAATGGCAATAATAAAGGGATTTTTATGTTCAGCTCATTGCTCTCTGGAATCCACCTGGGGAGCTGTTAGAGCCAATTGTGCTGATCAGTGACATATCACCATGGGTTAAAGGACGGGACAGGTGTGTCCCTCCCCAGGTGCTGATTGGTCTGGAAAAATTGAATAGGAGAAGCAAGGTAGAGAGATCGAATTTCATATGGTCATACCTTTGGGAACCTGAGTCTGATTCCCAGGATGCCTAGGAAGGCACAGTGGCAACTGAGAGCCCATCAGAAATGCCAGAGGTCACTACATCCTTCTTCTCTCCTGCAATGATGGCTTTATTTCTAAAGCTAGCCTAAGGAATGTGTCTCCTTCTATGAGGTTCCCAGAGAGATGACAATCCCATTCTACACAACAGCAGAAAGTTACAACTGGACCAGATTTCACAGGTCATCTTTTATAGTCAACCTTCTCAGGGAAGTGAGGCCCAGAGAAGTAGAGATATGCCCAAAGTCACAGAGCCTGTGAGTGGCAGAGTTGGACAAAACCCGAGTCCAGGCTGGGACTCTTTTCACTGTCTGTCCTCGCTTGCAATAGGTGTTGGAAGCTCTCATGATCAGTTCTGGCCTGTAGAAAAATAATGAAAGCCACACAGGTATTTTAAATGTTCTAATAGCTACATGCAAAAAGTAAAAAGAAGCAGATTTAATTAATTTTAATAATACATGTTATTTAACTTAAACAAAATAGTATACTTTTCATATGTGATCGAAATAAAAACTAGTGAGGTATTTTATATTCTTTTTTTCATACTACGTCTCTGGATGTATTTTATACTTACAGTACATCTTGGTTTGGACTAGCCACATTTCAAGTGCATGTTTCAATTTCAAGACTAGCAGCATGTAGCTGCCAGCTACTGGGTGTAACTCTAAAGCTATATGAGCTAGGGGAATGTATACATATCCCTAAGGAAGCATCCAGGGCTTGGGCGAGGGCATGTGTACTTTGAAAAAGCAAATAAATACTAAATTATACTTAGAGAACAAAAACAAACTAGTTTATAAACACAAACTATAGACAGTAAACCTTGACAAAGTCTTAATGAGGACACGCTGATAACAGACCGTCAGTCATAGATGAAGTTTTCTCAATGAGGTACAGAAGTTATACTAGAATTTCTGAGGCTTTTAAGGGGTCTGGGATTTTTTTTTTATGTTTACCAAAAATGATCATGGATTTACAAAGACTTAGGAACCTACTAGCTCCTTGGAGAAGAGCAGCTTCTCAGATGATGCTGTCATCGCACTGTAAGTTACCAAACTCACTTTCTGCAAGAAGAGAGTATAAGAACCACACCGTCTTACCTGAAGGTTCAATTAAGACTTAGACTTTACATAGGACACCAGTTAACCTCTGAAGGAAGCCAGCTGCCTGGGTCATCGATGGTCCTCTCTCAAACACACAGGGCAATGGGCATCCTAGCTGAGTACGCCACTTGCAGATGGGTCCTTCTATGTCCTGGAATGTCCCCTGGATACAGCAATGGTGGGGGAAAGAGAAGTCCTGGCTCCCAGCTTTAAGCTGGATCTGGCTCTTCTGGCCCGCGAGTCCTGGCCAGCGAGTGGAGAGGCGGGGGCTGCGGGGGGAGCAGAGACCAGAGCGCAGCGCAGCTCTCTCGGTGTTGCCATTTCTGGGAGCAGCCCACCATATAATGCACACAAAGCCAGCCTGAGAACTAACACCAGGTCCCTTTCAGCCGGAGACAGGTTGTCACTCTGACAGCTATCAAGCCAATCACAAGGGTAAATTAAGGTGTCCTTCTTTTTCTTTTTTTTCTTCTTGAGGGGCAGGGGGTAGTTAAAATGCTGATCTCCGAGTGACAGGTTTCTGAGCTGGGAGTGAACTGTCACTACTGCCGCCCTCACTCTGGAGCCTCTCAGGAGGAGCACGTCAGGGAAGCCAGCAGGCTCCTTACAGACCTGCTTGCTCCCCAAGGGCATCCAGGCACAAGTCAGCTGTCTGATCTGCCCCATGGGACCAGCGGGCGAGAGCGCCGGTCTGCACCAGTTCCCACTGCAGAGGGAGCCAGGGATCAACTTTCCACTTTTGGGGGAGAAACTCCTTCTTGCCTTAATTGTAGCATTAATAATTAAGTGGGTACTTTAATTATGTGGCATCTCATTTCAGAGTGACATTGGAAACGTGCACACAAAGGCATACACTTCTGTGCCCATACATGTATTCTGGAAGCTAGGTATGAAGTCATTTCAAAAAATTATCATAAGTAAAAATTTAAAATAAAAAACAACAAGGGATATATGTATGCTTAATTACATGGGGACTTCATTAGCTGGCACTAATTAAAGCATGTTATGAAGTCTGACAAATGTCTAAAATTACTCACTTTGGTAAATAGTTTTGACACGAGTAATTTGTTTAAAACCAGAACTTGGTGGAAAAGTTCAAGCAATTTTATTTTTGCCTGGGTAGCACATTATATGATGTCTAGGGGGATAATTAACGATTAGTGGTTTAACGACAGAGGCACATTCATCATCCTGTTTCCCAACTCCTGCCAAGTCTTTCACGCTGAGTATCTAAGGCTCACTCTACCCTCACTTGTGTGAGAGCTGCCCTTTCCCTGATGGATGAACCCATTTCACAGATGCGATTTGCTAAGGCGGAATGCCCGCTCGCTGGTCTGTCAGGACCCCAGAGCACAGAGTCCTGGTCTTGCCATTCCATGGCAACAGATAACTGAGTATCAACATGGACAGTCCCGATTTCCAATAGATGGGGGGAACATTCTAATCATCATATTCTTCATAAACATTTCTGCCATGGTCTGAATGTTTTTGTCCCCCCAAATTCCTATGTTGAAATCCTAACCCCTAAGGTGATGGTACTAGGAGATGGTAACTTTGAGAGGTGATTAGGTCATGAGGGTGAATCCCTCATGAGAGATTAGTGCCCTTATGAAAGAGAACCCAGACAGCTGCCTTGTCCCTTCTGCCATGTGAGGTCACAGTAAGAAAGTGCCACGTCTGAACCAAGAAACAGGCCCTCACCAGACACCGAATCTGGTGGTGCCTTGATCTTGCACTTCCCAACTTCTGGAACCATGAGAAATAATTTTCTGTTGTTTATGAGCCACTCAGTTTACAGCATTTTGTTAAGCGGCCCACATTCCTTACGTGGGCGTCTCAGGCCAAAGAGCGGGCTCTATGACGATTTAGTTGTTTTGGCCTCTGTCCCAGGAGCTCAGGGCTGACCCAAGGAGCAGGAACTCCATTCAAAATCTAGGAAGACCTTTGCTGTCCCTGTCATCCACCCTTGCCCCTGTTGCCTTCTCCTTCTGCTCTGATTCCTCACCCCACCAGGGCAAAGCACAGAGCTAAGGGGTTATCTACACACACTGAGCTGTCCACACATACAACCCAGGCCATTCAGAAAGAAAGAGCCTCAGAATTTAATCCCAAATGATCCAAACTGAATATGCATCCAAATTGATTGATATACCCCATATCGCTCCTCTGCCTTAGTCTGTTTGGGATGCCATAACAAAAATACCATCAAACGCGTGGCTTATAAATAACAGGAATTTATTTCTTAAAGTTCTGGAGACTGGAAAGTACAAGATCAAGGCACCAGCAGATTCGGTGTCTGGTTGAGATTGCAGGGTGGGGGGTGTTGCTCTCTGTTTCATTGATGGTACCGTGTCGCTGCATCCTCATATGGAGGAAGGGGCTAGCTAGCTCTCTGGGCTCTCCTTATAAGGTCACTAACTGCATCCATGAGAGTGGAGACCTCATGACCTCATCACCTACCAATAGCCTCCCCTGTTAATACCATCCCACTGGGGATTACGTTTCAACATATGAATGTTGGGGGATACAAACATTCAGATCATGGCACCCACTCTGTCTTGGTCTTACATCTACCCAGAGTGGTTCATGTCCCACTCTGGGAAGCATGTTTATGGAGGCAGGAAAATGGACTAATTGACCTCCAGGGGCCCTGTTCCAGTCTGTGAATCTGAGACAAGGAAAGGTCATTTCGTAGTCAACACTGAGGCTTGCCCCTCCCTGTTCTTAACCTAGGTGTACTTCCTGGAGGCAAGGAGAGAGACTTGGAAGAAGGCTGTGATAGGGCAACATTCCCTACCTCGTCACACAGCCCCGGAGAGGATTCCCCTTCCTTCTCCATTTTTTTTTTTTTTTTATTTCTGTTACACTAAAGTTTGAAGCTAAATCCACTGTGGGCTGAAGGAGGCACTTTAAACTTCACTTGCTTCAAAGTTTAAATGGGAAGACTTGACAGGTATGCTAATGCTCCTCTATTAAGTCTGCAGAAAATGACATTAAAGGTATTGGTTAAAGACACGGCTCAGTGTTTGAGCAATTTAATGAAGTGTTACACACAAGCTGACCTTGTAGAGGGAGAAGCTCGCGGCTCTCTCGGCGTTTCGGGAGGCCCTGGCCACTCTGTTTGACATCTGAGCTTAACACCAACCCCAGACTCATTACTGTCTGCGAGGTTCTGGGAACCGCCAAGGGGGAGACCAGCCTTTGCTTGTAAAGTCCAGTGACAGAAAAGAGAGTAAAAGTAGTGGCTCCTGATCCTCGGCTCCACGAGGCCAGAGGTGCTGGTTTGAATGACATGTTCAGTTTTCATAAACATGGGCAGTAGTCCCCTGGGGGAGCCCGAGCAGGAGGAAAGGAGGGGGCTCTGGCAGTGGGCAGTGTGGACAGGGTCAGCTGGGTATTAAGGCCAGAGCTGCCCACTGATGTCTGATCGCCAGGTGGGCTGGTGGAGCTTGGAGGGGGATCTCTGCCAGTAGAGCAGGCACCCCCACAGAGACCAGGTAAGGTTACTGAAAGCATTCAGTGGTGCTACAGAGATGTGAGCCCCTAGAAAAAGGTCAGAGGAATGGGGTTTTCAAGACCCCTACAGCAACCCCATTTTCTCACCAATTGATTCATTTGCTCATCAGATGTTATCAAGCACCTGCCATATATCACTTCCCTCTCCAACTATACCCTATTCACTTTTTTCCAGCCACATTGGTCATCTCCCAATTCCTAGAATGTTCCAAAGCTCCTCCCAACCACAGGGCCTTTGCACATACTCTTCCCACTGCCTAGAATGCTTTTCTTAGTTTTTCTTAAATTAGCTTATATATTCTCTTATCAGAGAGGCAGCTGGGTATTTCATGGAGTGGTATAAGGCCAACAGGTTTTGCTGGGTACTGTAATGAACTAATAATGATCATCTTTATAATCCTTTGCATTAGCTTTTGAGTAGCTCATTACACCTTTCAAAGTTCTTTCATACGTTATCCTGTTTGAGATTTCTAGCAATCTCACGAGGCAGACAGAGAATTTGCTGGCTATTCTGGTGTAGAGGCAAGTGGCCCAAGACTGACAGAAGCTGTGAGTATCCAAGGACACAGTGCTAGACTCAGACCAGGACTCAAGCCATCTGACTCCCTGACTAGGTCTACTTCTGTTGCTGCAAATGGTCCATGTTTTCCTCTTAGGTGACAAGGTGGATGCACATTGCAGGGCCAGGCCAGGCAAGCAGACCCCAGAGTACCACACCTTGGGGAGCTGAGGCAGGTGAACGAAGAGTGCCAGCAACAAGAACACCTGCTTCTGTGTCTTCTGCACATTGCTGGCAGAGCAGGGACACACCCGGGGCAGCCCCTGCCTGTAGCAAGTGTTTATTGCCAGCCTGAGCCAAGGGCAATGCAAGGGGTGTATTTGACTAGTCCCTTCTCTTCTGCACTGTCTGCTTTTCCCTTACTCTTGCCTCCCTTACCCCATGTTACATTCCCCATGCTTGAACAACTTGGCTTGTTCAAGCAGGTTTCTTTGGAGGAAGAGCCACACATCCAGGCTTTATAGGGAAGCAACTCACTGATCACTGCGCATCTGTGCAGCACCTCCCTTGTGCCCTCCCCGCTCTCAGGCTCTAAAAGTAATAAGTGACATCATTAAGCTCGGGCTACTGCGGGTTGTGTGCTCAGCCACTTACACATGGCATCTCCCTTCACCCTCACGGCAACCGTGTGAGAGAGGTGCAGCCACAGCCCCATCTTTCAGGCGAGGAAACAGGGGATTAGAGCGGTAAATCATTTGTTGGAGATCACACAGTAACAGGTGGTATGGCCTGGAACGGTGTCCCCTGGAGGGCTATGGAGCTCAGGCCACGCGGCTGCACATAGCAATGCAGGCCAGCTCCAGAGACAAGGGCTTAGCCGTCCCACTGTTCTACCTCCTCTGGCTGACCTTGCTTAGGAGTCCTTCACAAAGTGCCCAGAGAGAGTACAGGAGAGCACCTCCTCCACTGCTGTGCTGTGCGGTGCAGAGCACAAGAGCCTGGCACCTTTAGGAGACAGGGGGTAGCTTCTGGGATTGTGGTAGTCACAGACAGCTTACTGGAGAAGGCTGAGTTTGAGATGCCTGCTCTCAGACAGATGCTAATCACAATGGCCTTAGGATGCGGTGATCACTGTCATCATTGTGAATAGCTTGGTGTCAGGCCCTATTGCAGCTTGTTCCACTATCATCTCATTTAATTCTTGCTAGTCACCCTGCAAGGTGAATAAGTGACTGGATTGGGACGCTGAAGTAGCCTGTGCTGTTCTGGCTCCATGTCCAATGTGATACACTGATATAGGACAAATGGCGTTGGGTCCAGCAGACCCACACTGGAGTCTTGTAGGGCTGGTCTGTTGTGCCAGGCTTGGCAGGGAGGGGTGGAGGGGAGGTGAGCAGTGGGCACCATGTAAAGCTGGAGGAAACAAAGATAATTTTTAAGGCTAATGAATGGCCTTATAGTTGGACTATTACACATAATGTAAAGGTTGACTAACTTGTTCAAACTGGATCCTACCTAGCCAGTGAGGTCTTCGAGGGGCTTAGTGTAGTGATTGAGAAGCAGACTCCAGGACCAGACACCTGCATTCAAATCCCAGCTCTGCTACTTATGAGCTGAGTGGCCTTGGGCAAGTCGTCCAACCACTGCCTTTCAGATCCTCAGCTCTAAAACAAAGGCAACTATAGCATCCTCACAGTTTTGAGGATTCAAATAAACACACACACGGTACTTGGAGCAATGCCCGCCCACCCAGGGCACTTGATGTGTTGGCTAATGTTAATAATTCCCACGTCTATTTACCGATCACCTATTCTGCACCAAACACTGTGGGAAATACAGAAGTGACCCAGGCCTAGCCCCGGCCTTGGGTATGCACTCGAATAACTAACACAGCCTAGAAGGGGATAAGGCGCCATTTCTGAAATGCAAGTAAAGCTTTTATTTTTTTTATTTTACTTTTATTTTTGGAGATAGGGTCTCACTTTGTTGCCACAGCTAGAGTGCAGTGGCATCATCATAGCTCACTGTAACCTCAAACTCCTGGGTTCAAGTGAGCCTCCTACCTCAGCCTCCTGAATAGCTGGGACTATAGGTGCACACCACCATGCCCTGCTAATTTTTCTATTTATTATACAGACAGGGCCTCGCTCTTGCTCAGACTGGTCTCAAACTCCTGACCTCAAGCAATCCTCCCACCTCGGCCTCCCACAGTGCTAGGATTACAGGCATGAGCCATCACGCCTGGACTAAGTAAAGCTTTTAGAGGAAGAGATCAATCCCGGCCAGATGGGGTCCGTGATAGAGAAAGAATTCGAGTTGGTGCTTGAGGAATGGGCAGGATCCTAACAGAAGGGGATAGGGGATCAGAGGGCAGTGGACAGGTATAACATCTCAGCACTCTGGTCAGGCAGGCATCAGCTAGTTGGGTGTTTAATTCAGTCCAGGTGACACCGGCTAGGAAGAAAAAGAAGTCAGTCCAACTAGCATTGCTGTTTCAACATAATGTAACTCCCCATTCCGTTCCCAGAAAAGATCTTTTGAGCGTGTTCGTGACCACAAGCTCATCTCTGTTAACTTTTCATCTGGGGCCTCTGCAGACCCAGCCTTACCCCATCCCATCCAGGCCTTCCATCAAAGGGAAGTGCTCAACCAACTCTGCTTGGGCTGCGACGGGTTAACGCTGAATGGCATCCACTGCTGGCTTCACACAGCTCAGGAGTGATTAGAAATGGGCCCAAAGGGAAAGGTTTCCTCAAAGGCAGCATGAGCTGGAAGCCCCAGCCCAGCCCCACCCCCACATCGCTCCCGGAGACCAGGAGCTCCTCTTCCCATCCCAACTCTGCCCTTTCCTTTCACGTTCTGTTCTTCCTGTCTCCTGCCTTTCTTCTTCTTCCTTTTCGTTTTGCATCTTTCCTCCCTCCCTCCTTCCATCCTTCCATCTTTCCCTTCCTTCTTTCAGGCTGGGTGTTATTTCTGGAATTTAATTAAGAACCCCTTCTGTACCGCACAAACTTACACCCCCATGTCACCCATTCCTAGCACACTCTCAGCAGTGGGAGACTCAGCCTCCCCTTTCTGTGGAAGGTGGACAGATATTTAGCTGGAGGTGGAGAAGAGAGAGAAAGAGGAGCAGAAAGAATCCTCGGGCCAGGACACGGTCTGCTTTCCAGAGCAGAATAAAGCCAGGAAAGAATTCACCCACAAACCCTTTGACGAAACATGGAGACGAGTGGAGAGATTTTTTTCCCCCTTCTTCTTCAAGAAAAAAGCTTTTAAAATAAATAGCTGACAGCGTCTCTTATTTGAGTAATTCTTTGCTGGTTATAAATGTGCTACTCTAGAGTGCTTTATTTAGAAGTTAAAAAAAATGCATTCTCTAGGAGAGAGCTCAGCACCACCAGGGGAGTGAGGGTGACTCTCCTCCCGCCTTCCTGGTGCCCGGCCTCAGACAGTCATATATTCTCCTATAATCTGATCTAGGTTATAAAAATAAAAAAAAAGAGAGAGAGAGAGAGACAGCTGGTTCTCCCACGCATCTGACATTTTCCTTTATGCCTGGTTTAACTTTTTTATGACAGGCTGGGTTCACTCCATTGGAGAATTTCTCCCTTCAAATGAGCTTCATGTTTTACGTTTGAAATTTTTTCTTTAGACAAACCTGGTAATTTTTCAAGTTAAAATGTGTACACTTTAAGCACTTAGGAAGTTTAAGGATCCATCTGATCGGCACATAAATCTGAGGTTATTCATGCTAAACTCCCCATGTCTAACTGCACTCTTAAAAAATAATAAAAAGCAAGTGACATATTTTAACTTGTTTTTAAGTGCAAACCCCCAGACTGTCAGTTTCCTAAGTAATTGATTAGTATCTCGGTGTACTCCTCTCTCCGTCCCTGGTGACATTCGGGTGTGCGGCTGCGCTTGCGGTGCTGTGGGTAGCCCATCACGGAGTGGGGACAAAAGACAGGGCTGCTGTTGTGTCCTTTCTCTTCTCAGCGGGGAGGGAGATTTTCCCCCGGGCTGCCGGCGCCTGCTGGGCCACTCCCTGGCTTATTGACTTTTGCGCTCACACAGTGTCCTAGAAAGAAGGAGACTTCAGAGAGCAGGGTCAGAGTTTTGAGCTTCACTTTCCTTTACTGGCTGGGTCACCTGAGGATGTTCGCTTGACCTCTCTGTGCTTTGTCTTTTTCAACTATAAAAAGGGGTTAGCAGAAACCTCTGCACTACACGTTGTACTAAGTGAGATAATGCCCGTGAAGGTGTTTAGGGTATATCCCTGGGCGATGTCGTTTGTTGCTTAAATGTAGTGGGAAGCCAGATTGTTTAACAGCCTGACCCCCACGTTGCCCCCCTTCAGACACTTACATGTGGACCAGCCAGAGCAGAATGTAAAATTCCGACCCTTATACCTACCTGATCACACCCTGAATTTCAGAAAGACCCTTGGGTTAAGTAAATATACCAGGATAAGAAGCATTCCTTCCGTACTCTGGGCTCTGCCTAGCCCCCTGCTCTGAAGTGCAGGGGCATGTATGACTACCAGACGTGCATCCTCTGCTCAGAGTGTATTTTTTGAGCTGGGCACACTGAGACCTTAGCAGCAATGCCCCCATCAGCGTGGTACCAGGTTCTTCCATCTCTGGTTGTAGTCATAGTTGGCCCCTGGACCAGCAATGTTGGTGTCACCTGGGAGTTTTTTAGAGATTCAGATTCTTGGTCCCACCAAGACCTACTGAATTATATTAGCGAGACCCCGGGGAATTTGTGTGCACATCAGACTTTGATATGCACAGCCCTGGGCCAAATAATATTGCAGGTCACAGGCTGCAGCAGAGAGAGAACCTGCCGTCCACTGCATCCCACTGCTGGGGGCCAGAGCATCTAACCCTACAAAGCACTGCTGGGAAAATACCAGCTACGGTAGTGGCAGTTTGGCCACATGGGGCCTCTTTCGCCTCTCTTTCCCTTTATTATCTAACTCATGTTACCACAAGGCACTCGGTTCGGATACAATCAGATATTCAAGTCCTGAGACTAAAGAGAAAGTTTAGCTGAGCTCAGAGCTGAGAGTCAAAGAGTATTACATCTGTGCTGCACTTTAAGTTTAGCCTATATCACCTTGATTGATCCTCAAAGTGCCTGGATGGGGAAGGGGACAGGTAGGTTTTCAGAGAAGTGAAAGAATCTGCACGGTGCCACTCACGAGCAGATAATAAGGCAGGGGCTAGAACCCTGGTCTGGTCTGCACAGCAATTTACAAATCTGTGCTGCTTTGATGGAACTCAGATGGAATTTGAGGTGTTTCCTCAACTAAGGGAGCTGTGGATTCTAGAGATATTGGACGGAGGTTTGTAGTCCCATCAATAGTAAATCAATTAATTTAGCCTTCCAAATAGCCCTGCTCACTCACCCAGGACTAGAGGCTCCGCTCCCGGTGAGGGGTCCAAACGGCTGATACCGCTTACCAATCAGCCTGCGGCATTGATTGAGCACCCACTGTGGCCAGGACACCACACCGGGCACTGAGGGGCAGGGGGTGGGGGCACAGTAAGTAAATGTGATTTGGGGATTACAAAGGAGGATGCCATCCAAAATGCTGCTCGGTGTTCTGTAGAGAGAGTTACATCCAGTAAATGTCTGCTTGAGTCTTGTGCCAGCAAAACTAACTTGTCTCAACAGATGAGTTTGTATGCTTTCTTTTGTTAGAAAATAAAAACTTATATAATTCAATGAATATACATCCCTCTTCTGCTGCAGCTGCCAGAAAACTCAGAGTAAATCTGCCTAAATGGCGGAATCTACTCATTTCAGAGGTCTGAGAACATCCACTGACTACATCTCACTAAAAGTCCCTGTTCCTTTTTGTGTCATTTTGGTGTGAGAACCACTTTGAATTCTTTTCAACTCACATACGACTTTGAGGCATTGCCCATTTAGTTTCGTGTTGTAGAAGGAAGGCTCACAGCCACTGAATGAGGTGTCTGACACGGGTGCAAGGAGCCGGAACTCGGGAGTCGGGAGGCTGGGGTCTCAGGCATTCCACCCATTGGAGGAGTGATGCAGCGCAGGTCATCTTAGCTCCGCGGGCCTCGATGTCCTCATCCACCAAACGAGGAGGCTGAACTAGCTCTGAAATTCTTCCAGGTGAGAAAGGTATAAAGCAAAACATCAACAGGCACAAATAAGTAGAAATGCAAAGAAAATAAACAACATGAGAGTAATTGAGCATTGAGTTCAAGAAAGAAGCTCTCCTAAAGCTTTGAACCAAGTGTGTAAGGCAATGATTAGTGGACGCAGCTCCATGGGTGATCATGGGGGAGTGACAAAGGGAAGAAGCTATTCAAGTTGTAGCAGGTGAAAGAAAAAATGGTCACAAATTCTTCTCCTCTGGCCTCTGACGCAGAGGTGGAGTTCAGGAGTCCATTTCTCTACTCTTTGACTTGAGTTGGTCATCCAGTTTTCTTTGGCGAATGGGACCATTAACACCTATGAGGGAACAGCGGCTTGGTAAGCTCCTGTGCTTTTGGTGTTGCCCTCTTGCTGCTTTTGGAACCTAGCCACCCCAACTCGCCTGCTGAATTATGAGAGCCACTCAGCCTTGCCACGTTCCCTGCTTCGGCCACGCACTGGATGTGTGGGTGAGGCCACCTGGGCAGGCGGTTCCACACCCCTGCCAACACACCTGTGCATCGGTAAACCCAGCTGTGGTCAGCTCAGCCCAGCTCAGACCAGAATTACCCAGAAGAATCACGATCTAAATAAATGGTGGTTGTTTTAAGCCACTAAGTTCTGGGGTGGCTTATTATACAGCCAACGGTAAGTGATAACACCGGTTAAGAGGTCATACCTATTTGGAGACACGAGAATTAGAATCAGCAAATCCCATCTGGGGAGGCTGCTGGGGTTAGAAGGCAGTTGGGCCCTTTTTATCTCCGCTTGCAAAGCTGGATGACTTCACGCCCTCCCAGCCCTTGTCCTAGACCCCACTCTCCTCTTCTCTGTTTTCATCCATCATGCTTCCAGAAGGGGCAGGAAGCAGACGCTCCCGTTCTTGGTGTCGCACAGCTGCTAACGGGACAGGGAGGGTTAGCTGTGGTGGGCCAGCTAATTAATCTGTCCTCCTACACACCCTGGCTTCCAACAAAAGTAGCTGGACAAATCGACCCATAGAAATTATCAGCGCTAATCTCCCAGCTCCTCCTTAATGCCGGCTGTCTCGTGGCCAGCCCCTGGCAGGGGACGTTAAGACATCGGATTCCCCCCACTCACCTCCAACCCATCCCCACTCTCTTTTTCTTTCTTTCTCAAGTTGTTACCACACAAGCATCACATAAGGAATCAAACAGGGACAGGTCCTATTGTTCAGCAAAGAGACAAGAAAAAAAAACATAATCAAAAAAAGCAGGGACTTAAAAAAGACCAGAATTATTTCTCAAATAGAATGGGAAAATCTAACATGCCTTATCACTACGGAGAACAAGCACTGTGCAAACGCCCAGGCCTCTGACTGGCATGCCGGTTGTTTTGAATAGACGCATGACATTGTCAAGGAACCTGCCATTGTGTCGCTGAAAGGCACTTGCAACATTGCATAAAAATCAGGCGTTCGTGTCACCCTCAGACTAGTCAAAGCTGCTGTTTTTTCTTCTCTCTTTCTTTTTGAAAGAAGAAAGAAGGAAAATAAGAAATGTCCCCAGAATAAGACCTTCAAAGCCAGATAACCGTTATTTCTGAAAGGCATCGGAAACTGGGCATCCAAGCAAAGCCACCGACTAAAGAAGTATTCTATTTGGAAAAAAATGCCAGCGGGGGGATGGGGAGGTGGGAGGCTGGTGTGGGGCTAGAATTGTGGCTTTCTCATAGATTGAACTCTTCTAGCTTGAATTGTGGTCCAGTCCTTCCAGATTTGTCCAGCCCCCTTGCCGTCATCCCTTTCATCTTGGTTACTGCCACCGTGTGCTCTTAAGTTTCCCTAAACTCCTAGAGTGTCCCTCTGATCTCTCTCACTTCTCAGGGGGAAATGAAGTTTCAGATCCTTGCAACTCTGCAGGGGCCTAAACTCAGCTGCAAGGACCCAGTTTGTCTCTGCCACCCTTGAACCACTCTGGGGAGCTCAGGCTGACGGGGGTCTTCGTCAGGCTGGACTCCACATGGCACTCAGCCTGCAGCTATCACAGTGTGCCCAGGGCCCAGGGGTGACTGCAGGTCAAGGATTTGGTTGTTCCCCGTGTGAAATAAGTAAACTGTCTTCCACAAATCAGAGATGCTGGTAGTTGGAGAAGTCATCAGAGAAGGGAGTGGCATGTTCTGTCTGATCATCACATTGAGAAATAACCTTTCCAGCCTCCTAAACTCTTACTGCAGAAGGTGAGACCCAAGAGTCTATAGAGAGGTTGAGATTTGTGAGTGTGCATACAGCCCATACTGTGTTCTCATCGATTGCTGTTCCCTACAGTTCCACAGATTCAACCTTTAAGAAGAGGGAAGACTTTAACTCTGATATTGATTTGACTTCCTGGGTGCCTTGGGGAAGTGGGTCGGCTGGGAAACCAGTTCTGGGTGGGCAGGCCGGCTGATGCATGCTCCCTAATTGCAAGCTTTGATTAGTTCGGCTGCTTCTAGATTTCTTCTGGCTTTTAACAAATGGCCCTTAGTCTGGCCTGCTGTCCTCAGAGGGAAGATGAAAAGCTTCTTAGAGCCCAGAAGATGCCCTGATAGTGTGTTGACTTCCTCTCCCAAGGGGGTGGGTGCAAAGCAAAGAAGCAACTGTGGGCTTCGAGGGTGGGTCTTCGCGCTACTCCCAACCTACTGCAGGTGCTTGGGTTGGCCACCTAACTGCTTGGAGTCTTAACTTCCACATAGGTAAAATTTACTTTATTTTATTTATTTATTAATGTCCCACTTATTCCAGAATGGATTTAATGTGGCTTATCTGTCAAATGAGGGGATTAGACTAGCTGATCCCTTCCAAGGTATCCTCCCAGCTCTAGGATGCTCTGACAGTCTTACTTGCCACTTGACTTTGCAAAGTCTGAAGCTCAATTCCAAGTTAGAGGGATGCCAGCTGCCCCTCGAGTGTGAGTGATTCATAGTCACGGAGGGACTGTGGGATTGATTGGGGAGATGTGTGCTTTGTGCTGCAGTGACACTTTGCACTGAGGGTTTCACATCAGCAAACCAAATGATGGGTGTTAACAAATTTCAAACTCACACACCTTTAATAGCAAAGAGTTTCTACACTGGGACAATTTCCAAGTGGTTCCCTACAGATGCTAATTCTCTTTTAAATACTTGGCAAAATCACACAGCCCCTTACCAATCCTCAGGCCTGCGAAGTCTGGCTGCGACCTCCCGCGGCTCTGCCTCTCACTCACAGGCCACGGGAGCTTGAGGTCTGAAGAGCCAATTTGGGCACTTCATTCCAAGAGACACTGACAAATGGGAGTTTGTCCTGAGCAGTGTCATCAGGGATAAAAGGGTCTGGAAATACTGCCTTATGGGGAACTGATGGTGAAGCTGAGCATGTTTAGCCCAGAAAAGGGAAGACTTCCTGTGTTTGCAGAGTTACCATGGTGAAGAGGAGCCGCAGGGGCCAATGTGGAGCCATCAGAGCTGCTCGTCACGGGATGGGGAGGTGTCTTGGGAGGTGATGAGCGAGGAGCACTGTGGGTATCAAGCCAAGGCTGGGCGAACACATAACATGCAAGCGTGCTGTGGGGGACCAATGCCACATTGGGTCTATTTGCAACCAGTTGTTCAGCATCTACTAGGAAGCAGGCTCTGTCATGAGGTGAGTGCAGTGGGAGATACAAAAGTGAACTACTCTTCACTGTCAATTAGAATTCTTCTGGTGACGAGCAACTTGAACCAATTGGAGATCTTAGTCAAAAACATGGGTACTTACTATAAAGATGTAGGGATGACCTTTTGTAAAGACTCAAGGATGTTGTTCAAGCAAAGCAGAATCAAGTTCTCAAACACAATCTGGCTTCATTTCTTTGATCCCTTTGCATGTCTTTTCATTCTTCTCTCTCCTTCTCTCCATCATATGTTTTCTCTGCTTCTTCTGTCCTCGTAGTCGGAAACACCGCAGTTGACACACCGCAGGACTAACTTCCTCGCTACCCAAGTTCCTCATTTTCCAGGAAGCGATGGACACTAGTTGGTCCAACTTGGGTCAGTGGCTCTGGATGAGCAGGGTCCCTGGAGGGCACTGCTGTCACCTGTTCAGCAAAGAGACACTCACTTTGGGGAAATTGCCAGAGGGGGTAAGATCGGATCACTTTGGGGAAATTGCCAGAGGGGGTAAGATTGGAAAACAAAGCAGAGAAGAGGAAACAGACACAGAAACAATGAACTCTAGTGTAAGACCAACTGTGGTACACAGCAGTAGACACGCCTGGTCCCGATGGTACCCTGGGCAGTGGAGGGAAAGGAATTCCAGCAGACAGAGCCAGAAGGCTTCATGGGGGAGACAGCCTCCAGCCCAGCTGATGGTCTTATTTTTTGCTGATAGTGAATTTTCATTTTCACAAACAATGAAAAAGTACATTTGTATAAAACATTGACTATCTCCTCATTGCTAATCTTGACATACATCTTTTTAGATGATGTCCATATATTTATGTTGATGTCTTACTTATATAAAAAATATATGACTGTTTTGTATATGTTTTACATAGATAGAATACTAGATATATTATTTTACAACTTCCATTTTTCATTAAATAATACTTTTGGAGAGCTATTCATAATAGTATATATTAGACCCACCCTATTGTTTTTAACTGATGCATATCATCTTGTCATAGAACTACAGTGCAATTTATTTGACTGTAATATAATTGATCTATTCATCAATTGGTAGGAATTTGGGACATCGTTGTACATACCCCTTTGTGCAATAATAGAAGTATCTCTTTAGACACAGAGAAGTGAAATTACTGGGTCGTAATACGTGCACATTTAAAATTTCATGGCAGTTGATAAGCTAGACTCTGAAGCAGCCATCCCAACTTCTTCTCCGTCCTCAGTGGACGACAGTGTTTCACCACACTCACATTTTACAAATGTTTACCATTCTTGTGGGTGACAAGGGGTATCTCACAGTTGCTTCGATTTTCATTTCCCTGATTACTAGAGTGCTGCATACCTTCAGTTTGCCCCCAGATCCGCTCTCCGCATTTCTCCATTCCATTGTCTGGGAAGGTGACCTGCAAGGACTGTGCCAATAGGCTCCTTGTCCTTGTCACAAGTAGGGTCAGCCAATAGACGATCCAGAGGTTGGGAGGAGAATGAGGATGGGGAATTAATTCCCTTTTCTCCTTCTCTGCCTGGTCACCATACGTTGGTACATCCTTGTGCCCCAGGCCACAGCTCCTGTCAGTTAGCCGTCTGCATACAGTTCTCCCAGGTGTCTACTCTTTCTCTTGCATCGTCAGCCCTTGGGTAGTAACAGCTACCTGTTTACCAAATGTATACCTCTGCTATTTTGCTGCTTGCTTTATCAATTACTGAGAGGAATTCGTTAAAATAAACACTATATTTGTGTTATTTCTCTATTTTTCCATTTAGATTTGTCAACTTTTACTTTCTTTTTCTTTTTTTTAAACAACTTTATTGAAGTATAATTTGCATACCATGCAATTAATCCATTTTAAGTGTACAATTAAATGATTGTTAGTAAATTTACCAAGTTGTACAGCTATCCACACAAATCAGTTTAAGAACGTTTCCTTCCCCTTATTGAGACCCCTAATTCCCATCCCCAACCACAGGGACCCACTAATCTGCCCCCTGTTTCTATAGATTTGCCTTTTCTAGATATTTCAGTCGAGTGGAATTATATAATATGGGAAATTACAGACAAAATTCCCATATAGATTTATCAACTTTTACTTTCTGTATTTGAAGCTCTATTATTTATGATGTGCATAGAAATTTAAGATTCTTAATTCTTTTTAAAGGATTGACTCATTATACAATGACTTTTTTATTCCAGGTACCATTTTTAGTCTTGAAATTGATATTTTCTGATAGAATATAGCCCCACAAGCTTTATTATGCTCATACTTTGAAGTTTACATCTTTTATTTTCAACCTACCTTTATTTTGATATTTTAAAACACCATATGGTTGATTTTTAATGCCTTTTTAGGGGTTTGGGGGGTCCACTCTATTTTGTTGTGTTAATATATATATAACATAAAATACATGTATCATAAAATTACTGGCCCCAAGGTACTATATCATCCCTTGTTTAAGTCCAGCCCATACCTTTATAAACAGTTCTTTCATTAATCGTCTCTCAGGTTACCTAGTTTTGAGGATTCCTTTGTGTTTCTTTCTTTTTTTTTTTTTTTTTGAGACAGAGTCTCACTCTGTTGCCCAGGCTAGAGTGCCATGGTGTCAGCCTAGCTCACAGCAACCTCAAACTCCTGAGCTCAGGTGATCCTCCCGCCCCAGCCTCCCAAGTAGCTGGGACTACAGGTGAATCCCACCACACCCGGCTAATTGTTTCTATTTTTAGTAGAGACGGGGTCTTGCTCTTGCTCAGGCTGGTCTTGAACTCCTAACCTCAAGCAATCCTCCCTTCTCAGCCTCCCAGAGTGCTAGGATTATAGGTGTGAGTCCCTACGCCTGGCCCTTCCTGTTTCTGCACATATTAATGTTTCCTGGGAATTTTCTGTTCATATCCTCTGCCCGCTCTTCTATGGGGTTCCTGTCTCTTTCTTGTTAGAATGACTCTTTGATTTGCAGGCAGTCCTCATATAACCTCAATAATAATCCACTGTATGTATCTTGAAAACATTATCTTTAAGTTTGTGCGTTGTCTTCTGAACTTTGCTCCTGGCATCTCTGTGACTGACAAGTTTTAATTTTTGAGGTAGTGATTATATTTATCAATCCTTTTACTCTGGATAGTAAATGTTTTTGGCTTTGCAAGTTATAGTCCATGTCACCAACTACTCAACTCTGCCATTGTAGCATGAAAGCAGCCATAGATGACGCATACACAAATGGGTGAGGCTGTGCCCAGTAAAACTTTTTTTTTACAAAACGAGGTGGCAGGGTGGATTAGTTCTATGGGCAGTAGCTAGCCAACCTCTGCTGTATATCTTTTGCTTATTTTCATCTATAATAAGAATGCCCTCCCTACCCTAAGAGCACAAAGAAATCATTCTATCATCTCTTCTAATATCTTAGATATTCTTATACTTGGTGTTTTTAGGCTATTTGGAATTGATTTTTGTAACTGGCACCAGGCAGAGAAACTACCTCTATTTTTTCTCAATAAATAATTAATTTTCCCCCTCCAATTTATTGTGCCACTGATGTGAAATGCCACTTTTATTTATTTATTTAACAAATATCTACCTTATGTGCCCAGAAAATATATGTGTTTATTTCTGGGCTTGGCATTCTAATGTATCCACCTGTTTGTCTGTTTCCACCTGTAAAATATCACAGAATTTTACTGTTTACATACCATACATTTATTAGTATGTTTTGATATCTAAGAGGGCAAGTTCCCCTTCCTTTTTTTTTCTTTTAATTATCTTGATTTTCTTGATATTTGTTTTTCAATATAGATTTCAAAATTAACTTGTCAAGTTCTATGAAAAATCTTGTTGGTATTTTGATTGGGAATGCATGCATTAATTATTTATAGATTCATTTGCAGGGAATTGACATCTTTGCAATATTGAATCTTCTTTATTAGGTGCATAGTAAATGTCTTCATTTGCCCAAGTTTCCTTTTGTGACCATAATGCCTGTAATAGTCTTAGGAGGAAGAACATTGGCTTCTCTGCCTTATCTGCTACCTATGTGTCTGGATGGTCTTGGACTGACAAGCGAACTCGGCACTCAGCTCAAACTTCCCTTCTCATTTTCTAGGACCGTCTAGGAAGTCAGTGAGAAGTTAGTTGATGTGTAAGAAGAGAATTTTTAATTCTAGGATTATTATATAGCTCTCAAAAACAGAGTTGTCTTTGGTGCATACAACTCGAGGCCACATAGGCAAATGTTTCCTTTTATATTCAGTGTCAGGACTCAGAAAATCTTCTGAGGTTCGATATTTAGGAGGATATGATTGTACATGTAGTGTCATCCAGCTAAACATGGTGGTTTAAAGACTTTCAACAAATATTTAGAGAGCGATTACTAGGGGCCAGGAACGGTGTTAGGTGCTGGGGCAGAGAGAGAATGAACCAGTCTCTGTGTGATGTATTTCCAGTCCAGGACTGGGGACCAGGGGTAGGGGTCACAGACACATGGACAGGTAGTTGCCCTCTAAAGGCAGCGCACAGTGGGGCTATGGAATCACAGCACAGAAGACTTGGCTGACCTCATATTCAGCACAGGTTTTCTGGAGAGGATAATGTCTGGGCTGAGCCTTGATGAAGAAGTAGGACTAAGCCCATCAAAGTAGGAAGGGCATTCCAGGGAGAAAGGGAAGTATACATACAAACATTGAAGTATGAAACCTCCCTGTGTTTGCAGCAAAAGAATTAGAAGCAGTTTAGCATAAATCTAGAGTGCAATGCAAGGCAAAAGGAGGCAGAGGACAGGACTCTGGAGATAAGCAGGGATCGCAGAGTGACTTGCCCAGTACTCCATGGAGCTTGAACTTCGTGTTTTTTCTTAGTTGGGAACTATTGAATTTTCCTTGGAGCCTGGGAATGGCTTTGTCAGAATTGTTTATTTCAAAAAGCTTACTGAGTACAGAGGATAGATTTAATGCACATAAGACCAAAATCATGGAGACAGTTAAGGAGGGAATTCCATAGTCCAGTTAAAAGATAAGATTGGCCTGCCCGAGGGAGGGAGGAAGGAGCCCCACCCCTAATCAGCCACGTGGCACCGAGGGTGAGAGCACAGGCCCTGCCCCTGGTGGACCTGGATTTTAGTCCTTATTGAGAATAGGAACTTGGGTGAGCATCTTTGCTGCCCTAAGCCCCAGTTGCCCGTTTCTAAAAGACAAAGAATGGTGCTGATTTCATTAATTTGCTGTGAGAATCGAATGAGGTAACAATGCCTAGCATATAGCAGATGCTCAATAAATGTTCATGGAGGGAATGCTGTCTAGGGTGGCAGAAGTCACAGCCACATTTGCTGCAGACGTCTAAGGAACTGGTGTGCTTGGCTTAATTTTAAAGAAAGGGCAGGGGGAATGAAATCAAAGTCGTTGCCTTGTTGGTCCTAGAGGCAAAAGGTTTGGTAGACCAATGGGGGGAAAACGTTCTCCTTAAGGTATCCAACAATTACTTTTGTTTGTAAGCATTTCATGGGTTTTGAAACAATAGCTTTGGTTTGTGGTTGGGAACAGGATGGATTGTGTCTCCAGCTCTGGAGATGACATATGGGCCAAAGCCTCTGGGAGGGGAGAAAAGGAATTATCCTCTTTATTCCTGAACCATGGGGGACCAGGGGGACCAGGCCCGCGTGCTAGTCAGGGCTGGCAGGAAACAGGGATCAGGCTGGATTGGGAAAAACATGAAATTTGTCTCAGATTTAGGTCTCGGTTGTGCTATAATTACCTGTTCTGTTACCTTAAGAACGTCTTATAATTATTCTGTGTTTCAGTTTCCTCATTTGTAGAAAGGGATTGCTAAATATTAACAATAATGGGATATGTGTGTATGTATTATACACATATATATGTCTTACTTTACACAGCTATAAAATTCTAAGGAGATGGTGGGGGTGGAAGCACCATTAGTTATAAAATGATGTTTAAATGTTAGTTATGACTTTGCTAAGTGAAGGTGGGGCCCTGGGGCAAGGCTGGGTATCTGGGAGCTGCTCCACACCACAGCCCGGCAAGCTTCAAGTCCAGGAAAGAATTCAATTATTGCAGCGTGTAATTTTCTGTTTGCAAAGCTCATATTGTGTATGTAATTGAATCAGAATAAAGAGATCCAGAGGCTGCGGGCTTGGGATAAGGCTTTGGAGTTGGACTCCAGTGAAGCCAGGCTGGAGGGGGGCTGGCTGGAGGAGGCTGGCTCAGGGAGGGGGAGGAGGGCATGAGGGCACAGGCAGCAGAATGCCAGGTGGGCCCTGAGAGCAGGGGGCTGCTCCTGGCTTCCCTTGGTTCCCCCAGGCCTTCTTTTCTCCCATAGACCCTGAGGCTCCCGCTGGGAGGGTTGGAGGGCACCTCTAGGGACCACTCTCCTCTCTCCTCTTTTGCTGGGACAAGTAAGGCCATGGCCAGAGTCTGAGGAGTCTTTCCTGTCTCACCTCAATCAATCTTCTTGCATTGGCCCCACTGCCTGCTTCCTGCTCAGAGAGAAGGGGTGTCAGAAGCCAGGGCAGGGGTCAAGGGCGGGATTTGGGGTAGGCTGACTCAGTGTCCTGGTTTGCCTAGGATAGCCCCAGCTTTGGCACTGAGGGAAAACTCTCAATTCTGGGCTCATCGGGACGGTTGGTCACCCTAATTTGGGGAGAGGGTAGATTTCAGAACAATGAGCCTAGGGGACCAGGTAGGCAACCTGGGATGCCAAATGGTCCCCTCTTGGATGCAGTCGGGCAACATCCTCCCCAAGGCCAGGAGACCGGCCCAGTGTGAGCTACAGAGGAGCATAGAGGGGAGGAGGGAAGGAAGAAGGCAAGCAGGGAGGGAGGGAGGGGAAAACCTGTCTCCAGTTCTCTGGGCATTGACTGTCCGCAAGGCTTGCGGACTGGCGACTTGATGGCACGGCTTGACACTTTCCTGGCAGCCCCTTCCCCAATTCTAGCCTCACACCCCCTCTCTATCTTATCTGAAGCCCACTAGGTCCTTTCCCTTCCTCTCCAACCCTCGGGGAAGTGAGTGGAATGTGGCAGGTGGTCCCGGCCAAGGGGACTAAGATTGAATTCCAGTGAAGAGCCAAGAGCAGGTCTGAGTCCAGCTGCCTAATGCCATTTCCCGAGCACTAACAAAGCCGACTCCAAGACAAACAGCCAGCAGCGCCTAGCAGAGGAGAGTGGCAGCTAGCGCAGGGGGAGGCAGGGGAGAGAGGAGGAACCGGGCACCGGGAGAAAGACAAAGTGAGAAAAAAACCCACGCAGCACACCCAGCCCAATGGCCCAGAAGCTCTCCCACATCTGCAGAATCAGAAACACTTATTAATAGCCAGCAAAAGGCAAAGAGGAAGTGTCTCATTGTCTGCCGCTGTCATTCCTCACTCTGACGAGCACTTAAAATGTCAAGACCCCTTTCAGCAGCTATGCACAAGCAATCAGGCCCTCTCATCGGTCACCGCGATTTCCCAGCCGCTGCGTCTCAGTCCTTAGACTTCTCTGCACGCTGTGTTTGGAGACAAGGCACGTGTGAGCACACAAACAAGCCCTGTCTGCTGGGAGGATGGCCTGTGCTGAGGGCTCCAGGAGACCGGAGAGAGCTGGGGCAAGGGCTGGAGGTTGGAGGCGGAGGCCAGATGCTGCCCAGCCCACCCCGGGATGTCGGAGAAGAGGTCATCACACGGGGACGTTTGGAGGATTGCGAGTCCGGGCGGTGTGTGGGGGCTGAGAACGGAGGCTTTACCTTGAACTGGAGGGTGGCAGCTGTCAGCCGTCATGGAAAGGAGATTCCACCTACAATGGATTGTTTCCCGAAGGTGGAGGTTCTGGTGGATCGTTGTCTTTTGTGAAGAGAAGATAAGACATAATGGTCTGGAGCTGCAGCATGTGGGATTTAAGTTGGATAGAAAGAAGGACCTCCTGATTGACAGTAGCTCTGAAACTGAACCGGGCTAGAAAGAGCACTTTCCTTGAGGATATTTACCTGCTGTTACAGTGCTCCAGTCCTGATGTACTTGGGTCCTGGGGGTGGGGTGAAGGGGAAACAGACAAGGGAATAACCCAGATTCAAAACTTTCTCTAGAAGGTGGTGTCTATAATCGTATGAGTTTGCTACAGTTGCAGTAACAAAACACCGCAGACTGGGTGGCTTAGACAACAAAAATGCATCGTTTCATAGTTCTGGAGGCTGAAGTCCAAGGTCAAGGTATTGGCAGGGCTTGTTATTTCTGAAGCCTGAGAGAGAGTCTGCTTCACAGCTCTGCCCTAGCTCCCGGTGGTTTCCTGGTGATCTTTGGCATTCCTTGGCTTATAGAATATCACATTGACTCTGTTTTCATCTTCACAGGGCATTCTTCCTTTGTTCCTGTCTCTGTCACATGGTACTAAGGGCCCACCCTGTTCCAGGACCACCTCCTCTTAACTGATGACATCTGGGCAGACCTTGTTTCCAAACAAGGTCACACTCTGAGGTACTGGGGGTTAGAACATCCACACATGAATTTCAGGGTGACATAATTCAACCCATAATACTTATCAATCAGAAAGGAATAAAAGATCACCAAGAGGGGACCTAAAGAGCCAGGAGTTGGAGCAAGACCCAGCACCTACACCCCTTGCTTGAGCAAAGGCATGGCTTTGTCATTCCTTTCTGATGGAGGAGCCAGGACCTGCTTCTCCAACTCAGAATTTTCTATGGCCCCCTCCTTTCTCCCTTGAAGCAAAAGGGGCTGCAGTCAACAGCCCAGATGTCACCGCTGAAGGGAGCCCATGGCCACCTTAGCCTAATGGCCAGCTGGTGACCAAAGCATTCTAACAACCAGAAAGCTCACAAACAGGACGGGGGACAGACACACCACCAAATTCTCCATTGTGGGTTTCAGGAATGACTTAGCAAATCTGTTCACCCGTGAAAGAAAAGAAGGGGAAGTTCTTTTGTATTTCACTTCGCGCTGACCTGACAATGACACAGCCAGGGGATCTGGTTTAATGCTCAAAGAAAAATTAGCCTGTTGTTCAACATTCTCCATAATGTCCATCCAATTCAATTAGTTAATAGAATCATGAAATGTCAGTGCTGGAAGTATAGAGATAATTCAATCTAAGGCCCTCATTTTTTAGATGAAGAAAGTGATGCTGAGAAAAAGTAAAGCTCTGTCCCCGCGTGCAGTTGGCATCCCAAGTGCAAACACGCAGGTTTGGAGCCTCCCAGCCCGGGGCTCTCATTCAGTGAAACTTTTCTGAGCACCGGCTGTAACCAGCAATGCCTGGAGGCGGCAGAGTTGGGTGTGGTCTAAAAGGATGCTCCCTCCCTCAGGGAGCTAGCTGCCTTGCGGGAGGAGCCAGGGCCACTGTTGCTGAACCCTGTGGTGGGGAGCTCTTAGGCATAGGCCCCCCTCTCTCCTCTGTGCTCCCTGTTGCCCCTCGCAGCTGGGGGTGGGCTGCCACTCCAGCCTGGAGCATCTGAAGTTGCATGCAAAGGGAACCCCTGACCTGGGCCTCATTCTCTCTGCTTTTAGAGGACTGTGCTAACAAGCAGAGCCCCTCCGAGCAGGAGGAGGCACCCACTGTCTGGCCCTGCCATGTGCTGCTCTCTCATGGCTATTGCCAGTCCAGCCTCCTCCTCATCCAGTCACAAACTGGGCCAGGGGCCAAAATGGGGAGTGTGAGACAGCGTGAAGGGCCTCCCACAGCAGCTGGGGCCAGGCTCCGTGGTCTGCAGCTTCCTCAGTCTCCCCTTTCCCCTGGCCTGGGACAGCAGGCTCAGCGCTCATGAAATCGCACCTTCCACCCTTTGTGTCATCTCGTTGCCTCCCCAGAGCCTGGCAGCCACCTAGTCTGGGATGGGCCAGACATCACACCTCAAGGCAAGCAGGAGCCATCGTCCCCACTATGCTCTCTGGTTTTCCTGGAGCCCCGTGGTCCTAAGTGGTCCCGAGCGGCACCTGGATATCAGAAAGAAAGGGGGTGGCAGTGACAGGCTGGTCACCTCCCCCGAGTGCCCCGCTCCTGAGGCTGGATGGAGACTAGGCTCACCCCCCAACTGAGAGGGAAGGACGCAGGGAGGGAATGAGGGGATGGGGTTTGAGTTCCACAAGGGGGTGTCACAGGGATGGGGATTTACGGATGAACAGAGGAGCCAGCAGTGTCTTTTTAGCGATAGCCATGGTAACGGACACTGCTGGAATCACAGCCGGCATGGGGCCTGTTCCTGAGGCTCCGGAAATGTATGCGGCGTTACACCATCTCCCATTCCACTTTGTTGTGGTCCTCGTTTTAAATTCTCCAGCACTGTGAACACCGCAAACCCGAACCCTCCATTCTCACAGGCATGTCCAGGCTCCTCTCCTCCCACGGCCGCTCCACACCTGCTCGCGGAGCCCAGCACACACGCAGGCATGTTCACCCACACTGACACAAAGACGCACCCTGCCGTGCTCAGACGCTCACACCCACAGAAAGACAGGTGTATGCACACGTATCTTTGCTCGTTCCTACACATGCTTAAGAACACACACACTATTATAGTCAGGTGTAGGGTGGAGACTTCAACCCAAGCCTCCTGATACTCTACCCAGGCTCCGTAAGGTTTCCGTGCATGTGGGCACTCAGTTTCCACCTGACATCTTTTCTACACATTTACATACTTGCCCACAGGAAGTCTATGGTTATGCGCTGCGTAGATGTGTTCGTATCCAAGGTCTCACGTGGACGTGGAAACACACTTGTGTATCCAAGTACGTATGATTGAGGTATGTTGCCTTACGCAACCTGCTTGGGCACACATGGAATTGTGTTCTGCGTCTGCTCCCTCAAATGTTTGCACTTGACCCAAAGTGAGAGTGTATTTGCCATCTCCTCTTCTGACCTCGTGGTTTCTGGTAGCTGCGAGTGTGTGCACACGCGTGCGTTCAAGCACAGACCTGCACGGACACGTGGTCTTGGGTTATCCTTCCCACCTGGGGCTTTCTCCCTCGTATTCTCTCTCTTGCTGTCACTCTCCCTTCAGCAAAGCACACTGAGCCGATGCCTTTCAGATGTCCCATGCAAGGTGGGGAGAAGAAAAGCAGACAGTCACAGACTTAGCTTTGAGGCCCCTTCATTCCTCAGCAAGCAAAATCAGCAGAGAGGTACTACCAGAGCCAGTATGTTTTTTAAAAATTGCACAAGTCTCCCAAGAAGGCAGAAAAATCAAAGCCTCGTCATTTGAAATCCCCACACAACAGAAGGAAGAATAAACACAGAGCTCTCAGAAAAGGCTCAGGTTCCCCCACTTCTCCCTCCCTCCCCAGAAGAAAAGACAAACAGAAAACAAATCAAAAAACAAATCTGGGCTGAAAGGAGCGATTGTCAAATGAATAGCTCCAGGCTGTCTTCTCCCCCCTGGAAATGTGCTCCGTGACCACAGGTCAGGGAAGAGGGGGTCCTGCAGGAGCTGGTCAGAGGAACGGGCTGCAGTGGCTGACCCAGGTGATGGGGGCCTCATTCCTAGGGAACAGGGAAGAGAAACCACAGGCTTTCGAGGGAAACAGTCCTGCATTTGAGGCCAAGGACTCTCATTTAGTCGGTGTGTGACCTTGAACAAGGCCCTTGGCCTCCGAGCTTCAGTTTTCTCACCTGTAAAACAAGGATACATGCAAGGTTCCTACTTCCAAGCCTGGCTGTGTGGCTCAAATGAGATGCCATAAAATCATTTCATACCTCAAATAAGTATCTAGCAAATGACCAAGGAAAGATCTCTAGACTCTAAAATATAGGAGGTCTTCAGACTCTGGACTACAGTTACAACAAACATTCAGAACATCACCAAAGTCAGATCTGTGCCTTCACTCCAGGGGCAGAAAGGCATCTAAGGAGAAAGGAAGCGTGGATGTCACTGTGCCTTCGTCTGCATGCTTGAGGTTGGTGGGAAGACCCCAGCTCTTTCCTCCTGATATTGAAGGTGTCCTCTCTCCCATCCATCTGTCAATCAATGAACAGGTTTTTCTTGTTCACCTACTCCATGCTTGACCCCCACTGAAGCTCAGTGAGGGATCCATGGCCTAAGATTCAGTCCCTCCCTGCTCATAAGTGCTGTAATTCAGTTACAGAGAACAAACTCTCACCCGGGAAATATTAGAGCATCCTTGTCTTAGTTGACTCAGACTGCCAGAACAGAATACCACAGGCCGGGTGGCTTAACAGAAATTTATTTTCTGTTTTCTGGAGGTTAGAAATCCAAGGTCAGGATGCAGGCAAATTCTGTTCCTGGTGAGAGTTCTCTTCTTGGCTTACAAATGGCCACTTTCTCCTGTGCCCTCACAAGGTCTTTCCTCTGTGTACTGATAGAGACAGAGGTCTCTAATGTCCCTTTCTCCTCTTTTAAGGCTACAAGTCCTATTGGGTTAGGGCCCCAACCTTATGATCTCACTTAATGGTCGTTACCTTTTTCTAGGCCCTCTCTCCAAATATAGTCACAGTGGGGGTTAGGGCTTCAACATAGGGATTTGGGCAGGGAAACAATCAGCCCATAACAATCCCTACTCTTATGCCATCCTCATTGAAGGTGGATACCATTCAGAGTGGGTAAGGGAAAAAGAGGTCTGCTTGTGGGGGCGTTTGGTATAAAAAATAAAAAAAGCATACAGAGGATACTGTACCAGACTGGAGCAAGGAGAGAGCATTCAAGCATCATTCTGGTGTTGTGCATGCCTAGCTAGCAAATAGGGCCAAGAACAGGGCCTCATACCTGGACCCCTTTCTGTTCCAAGAAGGCTAGAACCTAGTGGGCAGATGTCAGAAAAAGGTCAACTGCTGGGTCACACAAAGAAGGGTGTTGGGAACCAAACAGGAGCACTGTCCTTCCCTTGGAGACAGTAACTGTTACATAGGATGCTATGCAGGACCAGACCTGAAGTTCCAGAAGGCACCTGTGTGTCACCTACCTTGTCTGTGTGGAACACACCTCCATTCCTTTCAACGTCTGCCTCAAATACTCTTTCCTCTGTTGGCCATCCCTAGCCTGAAATACACACACACACATGCACACACACACATACAAAAGCACATGCCCATATCATGCGCAAAAACCATTGCTTTATATTCTATGTGTCTATAGTAGTTGATGCCAACCTCTGCAGCAGCATTGCAACAGCAAATTGCCTGTTACTTCTTTGGTCACTTCCCACTATTTAGGATGTAAACCCCCTGAGGGCAAAAGCTTGTTCATCTGGTTCATAACTTTAACTCCAGCATCCAGTGTGGAGCCTGGTACATCAACCACATCAACCATCCTGATTTGCCCAGAGCTGACTGGTTTTGCAGGACACCAGACCTGTAGTTCTGCAACTAGGGTAATGCCAGGCAAATGGGGCTGGTTGGTCACCCTGCCTGGCACAAGGGAAGCATTTGGTAAATAGTTATTATAATATGTAAATACTGCAATAGATGAGCAGCAGACCTGGGAAAGGATTACAGAGGATCAAAGTGATGCGGGTGTCCGTGGGAAGCACGCTATGCAGACTCACTAACGATAAGGCTTTACTGGCCTGGCTAGGAATAAGCTAAAAGTAGATATAACCTAAATCTATACTGTCATGAGCCGAAAGCACAAGAAGTGTTAAGAATGTTTGAATATGTTATGGTTCACAGGGTTGTAATGGGAGAAGCAAGAGCATTTGGGGGCGATCTATAGTTTCTTAAGGCTGTTGTACAAAAGGACAATATATTCTTCAAAATCCCTCTTACAGACAGGCCTTGGATTGCACTGCTCATGAGCTGAATTGCTATTGCTTTTTCCATATAAATATTATCATAACAGCATTAAAGGACATTTTTGAGAAGGAAAATAAATGACTCTAGTTGACTAAACCCAGCCCAACAACTAATTTTCTTTTGCATACGATCTTTCAGTCCTTGCTTTTAGTTTGACATAATTATAATCAGAGTGAACATACAACTTATATACCTTTTTTTAAACCACAGATTGGGTGGCAAACATTTTCCACATTATTACAGTCTCAGTCTGTTTTCTTTTTAATGGCAGTACAATAGTTAGTAACTCACTTCCCAATTCCCCTACTGTTGGCATTTACATGGCTTCTCGTTTTCTACTAATAAAGATAATCCTGTAATGAGTATCTGCATGTGCCTCCTTTTTCCTTCTTCTGTAATATTTCTTTAGGATAAATTCCTAGAATTGAGATTACTAGGTCAAGTGATCGAATAATTTTTATGACTCACCCATGCTGTCACCAAATATTGATTGAAAACCTACTACATGCCAGAGACTGTGCCAGGCACTGAGGATATGCGAGTTTCTCTCATCAGGAGCTTCACAGTCTAGCGGGGACACAGACGTAAAAATGATACTGTTTAAAAATGCTCCAATTAGGGTAGAGACAATCTTATGGGGACCTGGGGGAAGTGATTCCAGCTGATCCAAGCAAGAAGGACATTGTCAAGCAGACCATTTATTTCAGAAGAGGATGTCCTTGCCCTGAAAATGTGGTAAATGTCAGCCTGGTGGTCAAGGTAGAGAGGGAAACTCCAGACAGGAGAGAGCAAGATCCATGTCCTGACAGCAGAAGAAAGCACAACGAATTCCAGGAATTGCCAGTGGCTTGACAATGTCGGGGCATAGATGTGTGTGCAGAGAGGGTCTGGAGAGGCTGGCACTGGGCGGGGGAGCTGGGGCAGGCAGGTGGGCGGCCCGTGGACTGTGCCAGGCATTTGCATTCTGTCTTGAAGGGAGTGGGGGAGCCATTCGGGATTTGAAGCACACTCCTGATATACTCTTCCAATTTGCTTTCTAAATTGCACTCATTTATAAGAAAACCCCTTCTGAAGGTTTTTTGTACTATTTTTCCTTAGGCTTCCTCAGGGCTGTATTCCCATTTCTGCCATAGAATGAGGGTGGGGTGGGTGGGAAGGAACAAATAATCTGGCCTGGGGCCGTTGTTGTTGGGTGGAAATGAACATTATCCGAGGAGTGGGGTTGGGGAGGAATTATGAAGACCTTCATGACTAGAAGCAACAGCAAAGACGAGGGTGCCATTAGACTGGGATGTACAGGCCTGGGCACCTCCCCCAAAAGCCAGGCTTCTAAGGCCTCTTAAACAAAGCCCTCTTGGCCTCCTCATCCATCTCTGCAACCTTCCCCTGAGAAGTGTGGTTTAGTCACATCAACCAGTGTAGGGAAATAATCCCTACACTTTATCCCAGGATTCTGGGAGCCTCTTGAGCCTCCCATCCTGCTGACACATGTCCCCCAGAACCCTAGAGGGGACACTGGCTACTAGTCTTCCCTGGCTGGATCTTTCTTTCTCCTATATGCTCTCACTTTCCGCAAACACACCATACCCACGAATGACTCCAAGGCTTTGAGCACTGGGCTTCCATCTGCCAGGATTACCCTGGCTCTATCTGTCTGCCTAACTCTTCCTTATTTTCTGAGTCTCTGCTTAGCTGCTATCTCTGTGAAGCTCTCCTAGCCCTCTAGGCAGAGCCAGGTCGCCATGGGACTTTGCATGTCCACTGGATTGATTCATCTGTGTACCTGTCTTTGTCTCTCTCTAGACTGTGAACATCTTGAGGGCCCGGACCATGCATTATTCATCTCTGATCTTGGCACCTGCCCGAGAGCCTGATGCCTACACATGCCATTAACTGTTTTTGAGTTTATTTAAATAATATTTGTTCCTGCGACCAAACAATGTTAAAGGGAAAGAACTGGAGGGAGGACAAACACTCAGCTGCCAAGAAGCCTGCGTTCTGTGCTGTTTGCCCAGATGCATAAGGGATGTTTGGAGCCCCCAGAATCACAGAAGGGATGCTAGCAGCAGATTGTCCCTTTCTATCCTGCCTACATCTGTCCTCCCTTCCTCCTGTCATTCTTCCCCTGAGCTTCCAAAGACACCAGGCAAATGGGGCTGGTTGGTTACCCTACCTGGCACAAGGGAAGATTTGGTAAATAGTTAATAAGCAAAGACTGCAGTAGATAAGGAGCAGATCCAGGAAAGGATTACAGAAGATCAAAGTGATGAGGGTGGTGGTAGGAAGCACCCTACTACCTGTGGGCTACCTTTCTCCTTCCCCTTGGGCTGGAGGAGGGAGGGAAGCAATGCCCGCAGCCCGCAGCAATGCCTTTCCCTGCCTGCTTCTAATTCCTATCGCCTTATTAAATTCAGGGCTGATTTGGGCTGTGTGAGCTTGCTTGGACCACCTGCTGTTTGACCAATTCCTTTTCTTTTTCTCTCCCTGGTGACTAATAGCTGCTCTTTCCTTCAGAGTCTCCTCCCCCTCCCTTCCGAGGCAGTTGAGTCGTGATGCCGTCTCTTCCACTTGACTCTCTGAAGCACAGAACTGGGAAGCAGGTCCAGTCCCTCCAGGCCAGCTTTCTTGGGGTCTAGGGCTCCTCTCTCTAGGGGGACACTGCTGTGAGAAAATTGGGGATTGACATGAGTGACAGCAGCCAGGAGGGGACAGAGACTGAGGGGAAGGAGTAAGAGAACAGGGGCCGGGCAGCCCAGCACAGAAGGAAGGGAAAGGGGACAAAGTCTGTGAAAGGATGGGGAACTCAGGATGGTCACAGAACCCCCAAACAAGGGAGGAAGGAACATGAGAGAGAAGATGCAAATGTGGACGCATGGTGTGAAACAAAGCACTGGACGCATGGTGTGAAATGTGGTAGGGCGAGGTGGAAAATCCAAGGCAGGAAAGCCACTTCAAAACAAGGTGTTGAAACTTGTGAACCTGCAACCTCTTGTTATCTTAGGAGGAGAGAAAGCACCTTGGGAACAGCGCTGGGGTCCAGACCAGCGACCCCTTGGCCCACGCAGTGGAGCAGGACAGGACTTGGAAACCAAAGCTTCAGCCACACAGCCCAGTGCCAGGCAGGACCTCCTGGAGGCTGAGTGCCTCACACTCACACTCACACATGCGTGTCCCCGGGGCGTGTGCCTGAGGCCAGCAGGCAGGGGGGTCAGTTCTGCACTCCGATGGGGTCCAGCCTGCAGGCTGGCGGCTGGGGCAGAGCAGGCTGTGGGGATCACTTAGCCAGCTGTGCTTACCACAGTGAGGGGATGACGGTCATAGGGAGATAAATCTCAGACCAGGAGTCAGGAGTGCAGCATGTCGGTCCTGACTCTTTTAGCTGTGTGCCCTGGAACAAGCTGCCAAGTGTCTCGGAGCCTCCATCCTCACTGACATTCACAGTCCCAGCCCTGCTGTCCGTCATAACTCTGACACCAAAACTGATGAAAAATGGACCAGGAAGCACGTTGCAAACTGTAAAGTGCTCCAGAGATCAGAGTGACTGTCACTTTCCCGTTGAGGACTCAGAAGAGGGACTGGAAGGAGAATGGGAATGACCCCAGGCCTCTTCACGGCTGCCACGAGCTGCGTGCCTGTTCCAGGGTCACTCCACTTCTGTCCTATCCTTTCTAAACTCTTCTCAGTCCCTGACCCTGGGCAGGCTTGCACTCTCTCTCTCACCTCCAGGCCTCTGCACGTTGCCCCCTCTGCTGGAATATTTCCCCACATTCTCTTTGCTTGGCTAATGCCTACTCTGCTGTCTGGTCTCAGCTGAAATGTCACTTCCTCCAGGAAGCCTTCCTGGAGCCACCATATATTAGTTTTGTGTTCCTGCTACATGCTCTTCTGGAATCCTGCACTTCTAGGGGTCTGTGTGAGAAAGAGAGATGGTGGGGGCTGCGTCTGTGTGTGAGTTAGGGGGAGGTGGATGTGAGTACCCCACAATCCCATTTATAGACAACTGAAGAGCCCGGAGACTGCTGTGGAGAACAACCACGGCTGGGTGTGGGTGCCGCGCCACCTGTCCACCAGCTGCCACTCTCTTCCAACTCTTGGGGAGAAGCCACGGGAGTCTGAGGCATTTTCTGGGTCACTGCCGAGCAATTGGTAACAGCGGCCTTCCTTCCCCACACTTGTCTCTCGCTGAGTAAACTCCGAAACCCCCGCACGGCGCTGACACGCTTCCGCCTCATTCAGAACGAATCTGTTGCTATGGTTGTGCGGGTGGCTGTGCTGCGCGGCCGAGCCGAGCCCGGCTGAGATGGAGGCTCCGGGCTCGTGCTTGGCATCGGGGATAATGGGTGCGCCCACTGTGGCGTTTATCCCTTTGTCCTTTCCTCGAGTGTCTGCGCCGACCACGGGGGGCTTCGCCCTCAGCTATGCGGGTGGGGACTTCCGGGGAACCAACCTTCATTTTGTCCCCCTCACTTTTTCCCTCTCTGGAATCAGGCTGCCAGCCCCCGAAACAGGGACACTGGGCCAGTCTCTCGCGGCCCTCAGGGCTCTGCAGGATGTCACCGCCTCAGAGGCCACCCTGACCGCAGTATCTAAAACAGCTCCTGTTCCCACTTCCAACTCTGCCTGCTCTGTTTTTCCCCATAGCACCCATGGCTACTGCTACTGTGCCATGTCCTTTGTCTGGATATCTATTGTCTGCCTTCCCCGTTCAGATGAAAGGCGGAGGAGGGCGGGGACGGTGTTGATTTTGTTCCTACCATGCTGGTTACTGTCCTCTTGCCCCTGCCCACTCCGGTCCATTCTCCATTCTCTCTGCCCTGCTCTGGCCTCGGGTGGCTGACCTGTGGCCGTTGCAACCCCCCTCCCCCTCTCTTGATGGCAGCTCTTTGTTGGGTGTGGCCAATGTGGGCATCAGAGGGAGATATGGGAAGGCAGGTGGGTGGAAGGGGAGGGGAGCTTCTTCCCTGCTCCCTCCCTGCTTCAACACCAAGGATCTGGTGGGAGGGTCCCTCCATGGCTGCAGCGCTTGCCAGACAGCCTCTCTTCATGAGTCCAGTAAGTGAGCTCTGGTAACTCTCTTTCTTCTGGCTGTCCTGATAGTCCTGGTTTCTGAGTCTTCACCATGCCTCGCTGGTTCCCTTGGCCTGCTCACACCTCTGGAACCAGTCCCTTCATTAGAGCCTCTTCATCTGCATTATCTGCGGTGAAAAACATATCCTGCTCAGGCTCCAATACAGCCACAGTCCAGCACAAGAAGTATTGTTGAATGAATGAATAAGTGAATGGCAGGTGCCCCAGACTGACGCCCGCTCCCCCGACATGCTTGGCTTGGCCACAGAAGGGTAGGGCGGAAGGCGAAAGAAAGTGCAAGGAAGACACAGGTGTCTCTAAACAGCACAGCTCCCAAATTATTCTCCGATCGAGATCAGCACTCACACTTTTAAAGGTTACAAGTAAGAAAATTCCAGAGTCTTCCTCAGTGCCCTGTTCTTATGACTCATATCTCTTCCTGGCAGAAAGATCTTCCTAATGTCTAATCCAAACCCCTTTTATTACAGTTGGAAACTCCTTCTTGATCTAAAGATAAAAGTTGCCTCTCTCTGTTATTATTCTAGGAAATCATTATACTACATTAACATGTAGTATTCTAGTATGTTAATATTTTAAACGGGAAGTGCAAAAAACACAGGATCCGAGTCCAGGAAAACTAGAGCTTTGGCTCTGACACATTATGCTGGGCGAATTCAGACAACTTATTTAACTTCCTCAGTATCTCTTTGTCATCTGTAAAATGGAAGTGATGATAATAAGCCTTGCCCAGGCCACCTCCTGCCCTGCCGTCGTGAACCACCAGTGAAAAGACTGTGTAAATGGGAATGCGTTCTGTATCCAGATGTTAGCTGACCCTGGCATTCTCTCTGGCATATTTAATCTCAGGATCTGGGTTTCTCTTAAAGTTCTCTCATCCAAATCCTCCTAAAACTGAACCAAATTCTCCAAAGGGATCTTCCTGGCATTGCACATACCTGGAACAGGGGAATGGGGAGAGGCGACCTCAGTTTCTCTTCCATGCCCTTTACTGTGCTGGGGACCCACCTGGGCACGGTGAAGAAATGGCAGCCTGATGAGGCAAGAGCCTTGGTTGGGAGGCTTGATGTCGGGAGAGGAAGCCAGTCCCGCCGCCCACTTGGTTGATCTATGAAGGATGCGGGCCTGCCCTGCGTTGACAGCACGGGATGCTAACACTCTGCACGCTCCCTGGGAAATATAAACTCGAATTGTCTGCTGCTGGCTGCCATGAAAAGCCCAGGTGCAAGAAATAGTATTCATAGAGGATTATCTGAAGGACATATAGCCCATCTACTCCTATAGGTATGCTACATTTTATCCCTGGATCAAGCCAGATGATCAGCGCTGCGTATCTGGACCAAACGGCTTTCACTCCGTGTGGAAGCAGATTCCTGACTGGTGTTTAGGCATACTGTTTCAAGTTTGCACTGAAGAAATGCTTTGAGAAAAAGCTTCATGAGTCTAGCTATTAGATTTAATATAAAAACAGCACTTAAAAAATTGCTTGTTAGATCTTCGTGTCCCTTTTTGAAGTTCCACATGAGACATTTCCCTTAGCTTCAGCTTCTCCAGAGAGACTGGTGTAATTTTCACTAATGAACAATGCAAAATTTGTTACTGATGGCCTCCCCTTTGTCTTTGGTTGCTAGGAAGCTCAGATGTTATGCCATAAATTTTTGTGTTCTAGCTTTGCCTTAGGTCTCCTACTCTTATTCCTCCTCTATTTCACTTCATACCAATCATTTATCTATAATTTTATCTTATTGCAGTATGTCATTATTACAAACTGTCTCAATTTTTTTGGCAACTGTGCAAAAAGCAAAACAGCAAATAGCATTCATTAGTTCAACAAATATTTATGGGGACTCGCTGAGTGATAGAAACAGCAGGAACACCACACTTGCCTTCATGGTGCTCACAGAACGGTGGAAAGGCAGGTGATTTAACGAAAAACTACCTCAAAGTGGGTTCATAGATTGGGCTCACAGAAGAATCACAGGCTGAGGAGGAGTACCCAGGAGGGGGGACTTAATCTATCCTAGAGTCTGAGGGGGTGTCCCTACCGAAGAGGCACTCGAACTGATATCTGAACAATATCAGTCTCAAACCGATATTTGTCAGACAAAGAGGAGGAGGGAGGGCAGAATGACCCCAGAAGAAGGAACAACATGGACAAATGTCAGGAGACGGAGGGGCCATGTCTTCAAGAGAGTGGATAAAGAAACATAGGAGCATTTCATTGTACCATCCATCCGTGCCATGGAACACTGCATAGCCATAAAAAGGAGAAACTACTGACACATGCAACAACTTGGATGGCATTTATATTATATTTATATCTTATATTTATATTATATCTTTTTTAGTTTTTCTTATTTCAAAATATTGAAGGGGTACAAATGTTTTTGATACACAGATAGCTTTATAAGGCTTTAGTCAGGGCTGTAAGTGTGCTCATCATCTGAATATTATTCCTTGTGCCTGTTAGGTAATTTTTACCCCTCCCTTCCTCTTCCCACCCCTCCTTCTTTATTTTCAACAATTTTTACCTCTTTCTGTGCCTATGTGTGCCCATGAACTAGTTTCAAATCATTAGGAAGTACATGTGATGTTTTTTTTTTTCCCATTCTTGAGATACTTCACTTAGGACAGTGGTCTCCAGTTCCATCTAAATTGCTGCAAAAGACATTAACTCATTCCTTTTCATGGCCGAGTAGTACTCCATGATATACATATACCACTTTTTTTAAATCTATTAAAATGAATTGAAGGGCACTTAGGTTGATTCCACATCTTTGCAATTATGGATCATGCTGCAATAAACATTCAGGTGTAGATGTCTTTTTGATAAAATGACTTCTTTTCTTTTGGGTAGACACCCAGTAGTGGGATTACTGGATCATATGGTAGATCTACTTTTAGTTCTTTGAGGAATCTCCATACTGTTTTACATAGAGGTATACTAATTTTCAGTCCCACCAACAGTGTATAAGTGTTCCTTTCTCTCTGCATCCACGCCAGCATCTACTGTTTTTGGACTTTTTAATAAGAGCCATTCTGACAGGGGTAGGTAGGATGGTATCTCATTGTGGTTTTAATTTGCATTTCCCTGGTGATTAGTGACAATGAGCATTTTTTCATATGTTTGTTGGTCATTTATATCATATCTTTAAAAGAAAGCTATTGTGGTAGAGAACAGGTGGCTTGGGGACAGTGTGACTACAGAGGGGCAGCACAGGGCATTTTGGGGTGTGACGGAATCGTTTTGCATTCTGATTGTGATGGTGGAGTATACATGTGCTAAGACTCACAAGTGTTAACACTCACAGAGCTATACAGTAAAAACAAAGTCAACTTTACTGTTTGCTAACTTAAAAAATAAAATTTAAAGTCACGACGGAAAAGTTCACCAACAAAGACCTCAAAAAAGAAAAATGTGGGTGGAGAATGGTATACAGTGGATTTCAACAGTGTCTTCAATGCTTTGTTCCTTAAATCTGCAGAGAAGAAACCCAGCCATGCTACCGCCGTGTTCCCACATCTCTCGATGGCAGTGGGGCGCCACGGAAGGGTTTTAAGTAAGAGAGCCACGGAGCCAGATTTGCATTTTGAAACAATCCTTCTGCCTGAAATATATAAAGTAGATTAAAGAAAGCCCCATGTAGCTTTGGGAAGGCCAGCAAGGGGAGGTTGAGGAGGTCCGGGTAGATGAAAAGGTGGTTGCACACACGGCTACCGCCTCCGCAGAGGTCCAAAGGCAATGGGACCCTAGAGGGTCTAAGGGACTATGGAGGGTGACTCTAGGGCACTCTGAGCAGAGCCCATGGCATCTGCCTGTCTATTGCGATGGGACATACGATTCCTTCCTTATCTGGCCACTCAGCTTAGAACCCTTCAGTTCTCCGCTAGTTGGTTGGTCCCATGTCCCCAGCTTTGAATCATAACAACCACTTAGGGACAAGAGGAAGGCAGGTGTGGGCAGGCAGTCTGGCCCTGGGAGAACAGCAGCTGCCCACTCCCAGCCCTCTGAGTGGCTTTTCTCTCTAATCCCCTCCGTCCCCTTCCTCTCTAGGGTCAGTTTAACGTTTGAGAGAGGCAGAGGTGGGGTCCAAGGGCAGAGCAGGGAGGGAGAAAGCGAGGTGTATCATACTTCCCCGGATCCTGCTGAGAAATGGCCTCCTAGTGCCTTATCTGCCCTGCATATCGGCTACACGGATCTTATCAAACTGTAATTACCCAGCCTGGGTCTGTGCTAATTGGTTCTCTAGAGTAAAGTTACCTCCAATCTGTGCATTTTGGGTGCACAGCAGGAAGTGATTTGAGGCAAGAAGGTTGTTTGTGATGATGTGTCAGGGAATCACTGCGCAGGCTGCAAGAACACGGAGCTAGGCTCCTGCTCAGAGGAGGGGAACTGTTCCATGGGTCCCAATTCCAACCTGAAATGACCAGCCAGCCTGGCCTCACCTCGCTCCCAGGGACCTCTTAGAGAATAGGAGGTGTGAGATAACTTTTCTCCATCTCAGAAGAGGGAAGGGAGGGAGGAAGACACGAAGGAGGAAAGGGAGGAAGGGAGAAAGAAAAGGAGAACAGAAAAACTCTCTTTAAACCCTGCTGACCTCCCTAGCTATGATATTCTTGGCTATTTTCTCAGATTAGAGGTCCAACCACAGACTCATTTCCTTGCTACCCACCTCTGTAATCTGACTTCTGTCCCATTCTACAATGGAAAGCCAGAGGCCAGGGGCCTCCAAAGACTTAGGATGAAGGAATCCGAGGGTTGCTGAGGATTGTAAAGACCACCTAGTCCCACGTGTATCTTCGCAACGGTAGACTCACTGAGGGGGTTCTCAGCCCCTGCTTCCGCACGCCCTCCTCCACACTCAGAATTGCCCCATTAGAAAGATTTTTGTTTATTTTTTTACATTGAGCCCAAATCTGTCTCCTTACAATTCCACCTGCTCCCTTGGGTGGCATTAAGCAGACATGACATCTCCTCCCCCTGTCAGCACGTCAGCTTTTTCCCCCTAAAAATATCAGGACACCACCATGCACCCTGTGCCTCAAGACAAGACCCTGGGGGTCACACGAGACCCTCCCCATCTCACCTCCTTCATGCAATGTGTGTGGTCATCTCTCCGCCTCCAATCCACTGCCTCTCTCTATCTCTGCGGGCATTCCCCTGCCCAGGCACAGCTTCTGAACAAGACCGTGTGACAGGCCATTGGTTTCCCTGCTTTCCCCCATGCCACCCTACAATCTATTATCCACTCAGCAGCCAGAGTAACTTTTTGTGTGTGGTATGTTTTTATTGTGCTGTGATAGACATAACAGAAAATTTGCCATCTCAAACCATTTTAGAGTGTACAATTCAGTAGCATTAATTACATTCCCAATGTCATGCAACCATTACCCCTGCCCAATTCCAGAACTTTTCTATTACCCCCAACAAAACCTTTATAACCATGAAACAATAGCTCCCTGTTCCCTTTGTCCCAGTCCCTGGTAACCTCCAATCTATTTTTTTTTTTTTTTGTCTGTGTGAATTTGAGCAGCCTAGGTACCTCATATAAGTAGAAGGACACAGCATTTGTCTTTTGTGTCTGGCCTGTTCCACTGAGCATCATGTTTTCAAGATTCATCCATGGTGTGGCCTATGTCAGGGTTCTTCCCCTCTTTATGGCTGGATACTATTCCATCGTATGGATGTACCACATTCTGTTTATTTACTCATCCATTGCTGGACATTCCAGTTATCTACACCCAGTATTGTGAATGATGCTGCTATGAACAGTGATATATAAGTTTCTGGTTGAGTCCCCGAAGTACTAATAATTTTTTGAAAAAAGAAATTTAATTATGTCCCTCTCCTGCTTAACATTCTCCACAGACTTCCTATCTTGAAGTAATGAAATCTGAAACTCATATCCCTACCACCAAAAAATAAATAAATGAATAAAAAATGAAACCCTTACCCTGGACTGCAAGACCCTACCTGAGATGGTGCTGTCTAGACAGGTCCAGTCTCTCTTTCATCATTCTTTCCTCTCTAACCAGCTTCTAGCCACACTGGATTTCTGTCTATTTCTTGAATGAGTCAAGTCTGTCCCTGCCCAGGGGTCTTTGCACTTGTATCTCCTTTTACCTCCTTCTACCTAGACCACTATTCTCTCCGCTGATACTTCCCTTGGCTTGCTCTTTGTTGGCATTTGGATTTCACTCAAATGTCACTTACTCTGTGGGTCCTTCCTTGCCTACAGAGTAGAGCTCCAGCCCTCCCTGCTACATCATGACATTTTATTTTTATTACAGCACTACAACTAGCTGAGGGTTTCTTTTATATTTATATGTCTCCTCTGACTAGAATGTAAGCTCCATAAAGGCAGGGACTGTGTCTTGTTCACTGCTGTCTCCTGTGCCAAGCACAGTGCCTGGCTCATATTTGAAGTCAATACATATTTGAAGTAACTATCATTCTTCCACTGGTGTTTTAGCTCATGGTCAGCACTCCTGCTTTCTTCTGCCATTCCTTTTTTTTATTATTTTATTTATTTCAGTAGATTTAGGGGGTACAAATGGTTTTTTGTTACATGGGTCAACCGTAGAGTGGTGAAGTCAGGGCCTTTCGGGTACCCATCACCAGAATAGTGTATGTTGTACCTGATAGGTAATTTGTCATCCCTGACCCCATCCTTCCCCACTTCAGAGTGTCCAGTGTCCATTATACCACACTGTAGAACCATACATACCCATTGCTTAGCTCCCACTTATACGTGAGAACAAGTGGTATTTGTTTTTCCATTCCTGAGATACTTCACTTAGGATAGTGGCCTCTAGTTCCATCCAAATTGCTGCAAAAGACATTATTTCATTCTTTATTTATGGCTTAGTAGTATCCCATGGTGTATATACACCACATTTTCTTTACCCGCTCAGCATTTGATGGGCACTTAGGTTCATTCCACATCTTCACAATTGTGAATTGTGCTGCAATAAACATGCAAATGCAGATGACTTTTTGATAGATTTCTTTTCTTTTGGGTGGATACTCAGGACCTTGCTTGCTTTATTGAATGGCAGGTCTACTTTAGTTCTTTGAGGAATCTCCATACTGTTTCCTATAGAGGTTGTACTGATTTACATTCCCTCCAATAGTGTATAAGCATTCCCTTCTCATTGGATCTGCACCAACATGTATCGTTTTTTGACTTTTTTATAATGGGTGGTATCTCATTGTGGTTTTAATTAGCATTTCTCTGATGATTAGTAATGTTGAGTATTTTTCATATGTTTGTTGGCCGTTTATATGTCTTCTTTTGGCAAATATCTGTTCATGTCTTTTTTCCACTTTTGAATGGGGTTATTTGTTTTTTTCTTGCTAATTTGTGTGAGGTCCTTATAGATTCTGGTTAGTAGTCCCTTGTCAGATGTATAGTTTGTGAATATTTTCTCCCACTCTGTTGGTTGTCTATTTACTTGGTTGATTATTTTTTGCTGTGCAGAAACTTTTTTGTTTTATTAAGTCCCATCTATTTATTTTTGTTTTTGTCATATTTGCTTTTGGGGTCTTAGTCATAAATTCTTTGCCTAGGCCAATGTCCAGAAGAGATTTTCCTAGGTTTTCTTCTAGAATGTTTATAGTTTCAGGTCTTATAGTTAAATCTTTAATTTGTCTTGAGTTAATTTTTATATACGGTGAGAGATAAGGATCCAGTTTCATTCTTTCACATGTGGCTATACAATTTTCCCATCACCATTTATTGAATAGGGCCACATTTCCATAGTGTATGTCTTTATATGCTTTGTAGAAGACCAGTTAGTTGTAGGTGTATGTTTTTTTTCTGATTTTGCTATTCCACTATCTGTGTGTCCACTTTTATATTAGTACTATGCTGTTTCAGTTACAATAACATTGTAATACAATTTGAAGTTGAGTAATATAATGCCTCCAGATTTGTTCTTTTTGCTTAGTATTGCTTTGGCTATTCCAGCTCTTCTTTGCTTCTATATGAAATTTAGGATTGTTTTTTCCAATTCTGTGAAAAATGACATGGGTATTTTGAGAAGAATTGCATTGAATCTGTAAATCACTTTGGGCACTATAGGCATTTTAACAATACTGATTCTTCCAATCCATAAGCATAAAAGGTTTTTCCATTTGTTTGTATCATCTATTACATCTTTCATCAGTATTTTGTAGTTCTCCTGGTAGAGATTGCTCACCTTCTTGGTAAAGTATATTTCTAGGATTTTTTTTTTTTTTGCAGCTATTGTAAATGGTATTAAGTTATTGATTTGATTCTCACCTTGGCTGTTACTAGCATATATAAATGCTACTGGTTTGAGTACATTAACTTTGTGATCTGAAACTTTACTGAATTCATTTATCAATTGTAGGAGTCTCCTGGAGGAGTCTTTAGGGTTTTCTAGATATGAGATCATATCAACAGCAAATGGGTATAGTTTGAACTCCTCTTTTCCCATTTGGATGCCATTTATTTCTTTCTCTTGCCTGATTGCTCTGGTTGGGACATCTAGTATTATATGGCATGGAGGTAGTGAAAGTGTGCATCCTTGTCTTGTCCCAGTTCTTAGAGGGAATGCTTTCAACTTTTCTTCATTCAGTATGATATTGGCTGTGGGTTTGTCATATGTGACATATATTATCTTTAGGTATGCTGTTTCTGTGCCTAGTTTGTTGAGGGTTTTTATCATGGAGCAGTGTTGGATTTTACTGAATGCTTTTTCTGTATCTATTGAAATGATCATATAGTTTTTTGTTTTTAATTCTGTTTATGTGGTGAGTCACATTTATTGATTTGTGTATGTGGAACCATGCTTGTATCACTGGGATGAAACCCATTTGATCATGGTGAATTATCTTTTTGATATATTTTGGGGTTTGGTTTACTAGTATTTTGTTGAGGATTTTTGCATCTGTGTTCATTAGAGATATTGGTCTGTAGTTTTTGTTTTTTGTTGTTGTTGTGTCTTTTCCTGCCTTTGGTATCAAGATGATACCGGCTTCATAGAATGAGTTAGGGAGCATTCCCTCTTTCTCAATCTTTTGGAACAGTTTCAGTAGGATAGGTGCCAGTTCTTATGTGTAGGTCTGGTAGAATTTGGCTGTGAATCCAACTGGTGCTGGCCTTTTATTTTTGGGAGATTTTTTATTACTGATTCAATCTCATTACTTGATATTGGTCTGTTCAGGGTTTCTATTTCTTCCTGTTTCAAGCTTGAGAGGTTGTGTGTTTCCAAAAATGTATTCATTTACTCTAGATTTTCTATTTTGTGTGCACAGAGGAGTTCACAGTAGTCTCAGATGATCTTTTTTATTTCTGTGGTATCAGTTATAATTTCTCTTCTTTCATTTCTGATTGAGCTTATTGAAATCCTCTCTTATTTCCTTGGTTAATCTAGTTAGTGATCCATAAATTTTGTTCATCTTTTCAAAGAACCAACTTTTTTTCATTGATTGTTTATATTTGTTTGTTTCAATTTTGTTTAGTTCTGCTCTGATCTTGGCTTTTTCTTGTCTTCTGCCAGCATTGGGTTTGGTTGGTTTTGTTTTTCTATTTCCTTGAGGTGTGACATTAGGTTATCAATTTGTGATCTTTCTGTTTTTCTGATATAGATGTTTAGTGCTATAAACTTCCCTCTTAGCACTGCTTTTGCTGTATCCCAGAGATTTGAGTAACTTGTGTCACCATTGTCACTCAATTAAAAAAAATTTTTGACTTCCATCTTGATTTCATCATTGACCCAAAGATCATTCAGCAACCATGCATTTGAATAGTTTTAAGCATTTCTCCTGGAGTTGATTGCTAGTTTTATTCCACTGTGGTCTGAGAATATATAAATATGATTTTGACTTTTTAAAATTTGCTGAGACTTGTTTTGGGGGCTAACATGTGGTCTATCTTGAAAAATGTTCCATGTGCTAATAGAAGAATGCAGTTTTGGGGTAGAATGTTTTGTAAATGTCTGCTAGGTCCATTTTTTCTAGAGTCCCATTAAAGTCCTTTGTTTCTTTATTGATTTTCTTCCTTGATGATCTGTCTAGTTTTGTTGGTGGAGTTGTAAAGTCCCCCATTATTATTATATTATGTTGCTGTTTATTTCCGCCCCCCTTAGGTCTACTAATATTTGTTTTATGAATCTGGGAGCTCCTGTTGTGCTAGGAGCTCCTATAGATTTAGGATTATTATATCTTCTTGTTAAATTGGTTCCTTTATCATTATATAATGACCATCTTTGTCTTTTTTTACTGTTGTTGATTTAAAGTCTGTTTTATCTGATATAAGAAAAGCTACTCTTGTTTGCTTCTGGTTTCCATTTGTGTGAAATATTTTTTTCCACTCCTTTACCTTCAGTCTATGATAATCTTTGCAAGTTAAATATGTTTTTGGAGACAGCATATATTTGGGTTTTTTTTAATTTATAAAGAAAAGAAATTTATTTATCACAGTTCTGGGAAGTCTGAGATCGAGGGGCTGGCATTGGCAGGGGTCTTCTTGTAGCATCATCTCTTGGTGGCAGGTGGGAGGGCAAGAGACGGCAAGAGAGAGAGAGCTTGGTTGTGTTTTTAATTTATTCTGCCATCTATATCTTTTCAATGGGGCATTTAGACTGCTTACATTCAATGTTAATATTGATATGTGAGACACTGTTTCAAACGTCATGTTGATTGTTACCTAGTTGCTTTGTTTTCTCCCTTGTGTTACTATCTTGTAAGAGCTTTGAATTTTACTTTTGAATGTTCTTATATTGGTGAGTATTGACCATTGACAAGTCTTTCCAATTAACCCAGTCAAAGAATAAAGAAAAAAGATCAAAAGAAATAAATAAAGTCTCTGAGAAATATGGGATTATGTAAAATGCCCAAACATAATAATCACAGGCATGCCTAAGGGAGAAGAAGAAAAAGCAAAAAGCTTAGAAAACCTGTATGAGGGAATAATTAAGGAAAAATTCCCTGGTCTTACTACAGACTTAGACATCCAGATACAAGAAGCTAAACGCACCCCTGGGGGAGTCATTAGATAAAGGACATAACTAAGGCACGTAGTGATTAAACTAGCCAAAGTCAATGTGAAGGAGGAACTTCTATGAGCCGTGAGGTGAAAACATCAAGTAATTTACAAAGGAAAACCCATCACACTAACAGCAGACTTCTCAGCAGAGATCTTACAAGCCAGAGGGACTGGAGTTCTATCTTTAGTCTTCTTAAACAGAATAACTGTCAGCTAAGAATTTTGTATCCTACAAAACTAAGTTTCATAAATGAAAAAGAAATAAAGTCTTTCCCAGACAAACAAACACTAAAGGAAATTGTCACCACGAGACCAGCCCTACAAGAAATGCTCAAAGGTGCTCTAAACATCAAAAAGAATGCTCAATACTCAGCAGACATTCTTTTAATACACCTTCCTTCTCACCTTCTGAACATTCTATAGTGGGTCTATGTGCCTCCCAAAGTACATGCCTGGAATGATGTGGCATTACATGCATGGTCTGATAAGACTATCTTCCCCAGACCAGTGCATGTCAATCTTGAAGCGCATCAGAATCACCTGAAGGGCTTCTTAAACTGTAGATTGTTGGGCTCAACTACAGAGCTCACATTTTAACAGGTTTCTAGGTGATGTTGATTCTGCTGGTCCAGGGACCACACTTTGGGAACCACTGTGAGACTGTTCCTTCTACCATACCTGTAATGATGTTCACTGATATCTCATTAACCCAGGAGTGCAAAACACTATCCATCAGCCAGCCTATATGTGTCCTCTGTGGCTTATCCAACCAGTGATGTCACTTGGATCCTCACAATAACCCAATCTAGAGCCTTTCCCCTCTGTATTCAATCTTCTCGATCTTTCATGACATTAACACCGACAGCTGTTCTTTACTTCTCAGATTTCCCCTCCCTGGTGAGGCTACACTATCCTCATTTTCCTACTAAGTCCTTTACTGCTATCAAGCATTGATTTGAGGTTTCTCCTCATCTTTCTGCCCCTTAAACATATATTTTCCCCAAAGGAAAATCTGTGTTTCTTCTTTTAAGGACTGAATTCATTCTCCTAGCTGTGTCAGACACCTTTATGAAGATGGATTTCAAATATCCATCCATAGCCCCAACCTCTTTTTGGAGCTCCAGACCCACTGACCTACTGTCCTTCAATATACGCCACCTGGGCTTTGTCATCACACCGACTCAAGTTCAAATCTCACTAGCCTTGGTTTCCTTAACTGTAGAATGCAATTATGTATCTTCTTAAGATAGTTGTGAGGGCTAAATGAGATAAGTCTATCAAAAGCACAATGGATGTCATAGGAGCTTCATAGATGGGAGGTATCACTGTTATTTTATTGAATATTCAGTTGTCATCTTTAATGTTTAGGTTCATGAGTTTTTTTAAGACTGACCTAGCATAGTCCTTGGAACAGGGTAGACAGTCAATAAATATTTGATAACTGAATAAGTGAAATTTATCTTCCCCCAAATGAACTTATTATTTGCTCATCTCCACCCAGCTTTCTTGCTACATTTCCTTATTTTTCTGTCACAGTCACTCCTATTCTTCTGGTTAGCCCATTTCGTAAACTGTTAGCCATTTTTGACCCCATCATCTTCTTTATCCCCTAAATTGGAGGACTATGTAGACATTATAGTCATGATGCTCCTCACCACAGCCTTTTCTAAGGCCCTGCCTATAGTATCTGGGCTCTGCTTTTTCATCACATAGCCCAGATTCTTACCCCACCCCACCACCACCAGATCACAGCAGACTGGCCCAGGAGAGGGCAGCTGAGCCAAGACCAGCCAAGACAAGTTGGCTCTTACTGTAATATAACAGGTGAGAAAACAGAATCAATCAGATTCCCTCTCTTAGAAGTGTGAGGAGGCAGATATTGAGTATCTGAGTCACTTAGCAGTGGGTGGGCTGGAGGAGCTAAAGTTATTGAGGGGGAAAAATGGTAAGTGATCATAGAAAAGAAATGGAAGAGAGAAGAGAGTGGAATAGCTGTGAAGGGAGAAAGATTGATTCTAGGAGCCAGAGAGAAAGAGAGAAAGAGAGCGAGAGAGAGAGAGACTGCAACCTTGTGGCCCAAGGCAGAAAGAGACAGAGATAGAAAGAAGAGCTGGTGCAAGTTCTCAATGGCTTCTACGTTCAGTTCTAATTTCCATGATGTGCATATTTTCAATAGCTACCCACCCATCACCTTCTACTTTGCTCTGTGACTCACTGTCAACAACAGCTTGATGAGTCCCCAAGTTATCCTGTTTCTTTATTCTTGCCAGACCCCCTCCCCCACATCCCTTCTGTTCTATCCTCGTTGCTACCATGTGGGCTTGAAACCTGAACCCCCGGTTCTCCTGGATAGTCCCACTGGGAGCTTTTAACCCCAGCTGCCTCATACCCTCTGGCTGTAGTGCTTGGCCCCCAGCATCTGTCCTCATGCTACTTCTTCATCCAAAAGCTCATGATGACTTCTCAGTGCTTGTTAAAGTCCAAACTCAACTGAGGCTCAAGGCCTTACATCCTTTCACTCTCAGGCAAACCTGTGATATTATCTCCCAACATGAAAGCCTCACATCAGCCAGTCAAGACCCCTCCCCATCATGCTCTACCACCCACTGCCTCCACATCTCCGCTTTGCTTCGTAGAATTATCTCTTTCTCTCCCTCTTTATTTTTCTCCCTCTATCTCTCCCCCTAGGTTTCTCTATGTCCATATTCTTTTCTCTCCCCTCTTCTTACCCAAATTCTACGTCACTTTTCAAGGCTCAGTTCAATATTCCCTAATTACCCCCGGACCACTTAATTTTATGTCAAGAACATTGATCTTGCCCACCTCCCAGCTCCAAGCTCCCTGAGAGCAGAGACTATGTTGTATCCCTCTGTATCTCCTGTGGCACCCAAATGCTTGTTCTATATGCTTAGAAGAAGTTGAAAATATTCATGTTCAATAAATTTCAATTATAAAGTGAACAAATGCACATATGGGTAGATACTTTATTTGAAGGAAGAACATAACATCAGAATGTCAAACAAACCACCATGTGTAGCATGGCGGGTACTTTTTGGCATCCCATAAAACAGACTGAGAATTTTGTTGTCTACTATTCCTCTGCACACCAGCATGCCAGGCTAATGTTATTCGGCATATTCTTCAATAGAATGTAACTTCAGAACTCATTTTTTAACCAACTCTTTAGATTTAGGAACGATATCACCTTCTAGTCCTACAAATTCAATTAAAATTCAAAAAGCGTTCATTAAGCACACTGCAGGAAATTAAAGAAATGATTAATAAGACCTAACCTCTTCCTTCAAGATGCTCACAGTCTGGTTGGGGATGAGACAAGAGCATTAAAGACTGTAGTCAAGGTAGGATAAGGCATGTGCCATGAGAGAGGTCAAAGTGCCATAGCGGGTCCAAGAAAGAAATGCTGTAATGTACAAGGTAGGGAAGGGCTGCAGTAGCTAGAGGAAGGGGCATTTGAAATGGGCAAATGCATGGAAGTACAGGCAACACAAGGCATGTTGGGAGAACCTCGAATGGTCGAGTTAGTAATCAGCGCCTGATTACCGGATCTCTGTCATTTGTAAAAGAAGAAAACTCTCATGGCCAGGAGGTCTCCTTACTGCACAGCTGGCAAGTATTTGTTGACGTGCGGACTTGGGTGACAGATAGGGAGAAGGTAGCTTGTCAAACTCCCTTGACATGGGATACATTTTCCACCTTCTCCTTCACAAAGGCACAAAGGTAGAGAAGGTTTTTTTCCATCCAATGAAATTTGAACATGATTATTATATTTTGTTAATAAATGTTATTACATATTCATTAAATGAGATATAAATAATGAACAAAATGCTGTATTTTATTTTAACCTCATTCTAAAAACAATATTTTCTTTAATCTTACCCTACCTCTGAGAGAGGCAGATGGTAGGTGATTTTCTTGTTACCCACCAACTAATTTTAGCTTTAAGAACGAAAGATGTGTATCTATCTAGACAGGGAGAGACATCGAATGAGCTCTGTATGGTTATCACATTATCGTGGGATGTAAGGATTGGGGGAGATCTCAGCCAGCAGTGTACTGCAGCTACCTCGCCCCGGCTCCCAAGAGCTCACTGTGCACCTTTCTTCCCAGCTCTAAGTTCAGTAGTGTCAAGTTGGCAGCTTGAAATCGCCCATGGTACAAGTATTTACACCATGGGATTTGCCAAAAGCAATATAAAAGGACTTTTGCCTCCTGGAGAGCTGGTTAAATATTTACCAGCACATCGCTGGATCTCATGGTCCAAAGGAGGAGACTGAGGCACAAAGGTGAGGTGACTTGTCCAAGGTCACATAACCCGTTGGTCACAGAACTGGCACAAGTCGGGTCACCTGATGCCTCTGCCTCATTTCTCTCTTCATTGGGAAGCTGCAGTACTGATTAGGATTTAGAGGGTGCTTCTAAATAGATAAGTGTGTAGACAACGGCACAGATTATTATACAAAAGAAACAGATGCCATGGTCTTCAAGTTAATAGCTTGCCAGGGCTAAATGAGGAACATCCAAACTTCTCTCCACAGATGGCTCTTTTGTACCCCACCCCCCAAACTCCTACCCCTTGAGGGGAGGGTTTCCTTGGAGTGGAAAAGCAGGCGAGGAGGAGACTTCAACTCCTTCCCGCTTCACGCTGGAGGAAGTGATGGAAGGCGTCTCAGCCAAGTTGCCTGATGCTTTGGACTCCACTTTGCTCTGTAATTAGTGTCTATTTGTCTCCTTAACTTAAACTGGTTTTCAGCAATTTAGAGCCAGGGAGCTCGTGTTATTTCAGTGAAGTGATAAAAAAATGGATATGTAATTGAAATCCCGTTCTACTCCTCTGGGAACCTGGTATGTTGCTTCCTGCAGCTGAATGGTAAAGATCCAGGCCCTGATCACAGGCAGATAAGTAGGCTGGTTGATTAGGACGAATCCCACAGGCAATCCCTAATCTACTAGTCTGTTTGTTAACTATCTGTCTTTTTAGGATATTTGGTTTGCATAATATGATAATATAATAATGCACGAGCTCTTTAAAGGTGGAAATGAACCCAAATTGAGGACAAAACAGCCATAGCTGACAATCTGCCCTCCCTGCTGCAAAAGATCAATCGTCAATTAGCCACAGGTCTTTTACTGAGTATCTATTGTTTGCATGGCACTAGGTTAGGGATAGAAGAAGTGTCAAATGTCCAGACCATGGCCTTAAGGAGCCAGTGAAGGCAATAAGGCATGCCCACAGGAAATTAATAATGCTGTGAGAAAGTGAATGCTTTGGTACTAAATGTGTGAATCAGACCAAAGGAGCTGCTATAATAGGGAAATTTGGATCTCGGCTAAATAGAGCCATGCAACTCTGCAGAACCTCAGAAGCCCCCCAAATCCTTCCTTGTGAAAAGCGCTGAAGTGTCAGGCCCAATGTTAACCTCTGCAATTAAATGCTGTCTCTTTATAGCAATGTGCAGTACTCAGCATCCGCTGCTCCAGCTGGTCCTGGGCACGTCTGGAACCCAGCCTGGCTCTCCGTGCCCTTTGGGATCAGGTCTATGGAAGTGGACTTGAGTGGGTGATTTTCCGTCTTCTATGCTTCTACTGTACTTCAGTGAATATACCAAGAATGGCCACCACTCCCTGAGCAATTATGGAATGCCAGGCTGTGCTAGGTGCATCACACAAGGTGTTCCAATGCCACTCCTCCCCCATAAGCATGAGCATCATCAATAAAAAAACTCAGGCTCAGAGAGGTGGAGGGATTTGTTCAGGGTCACCCAGCTGACATTCTGGCTCCAAAGTGCATGTTTTGCCCATTAACGCTGTCAACATAATTCAGCAATTCCCCAACCCAGTCACATATGATAATACACAGGTGACTGGGCTCCACCCCATAGATTCTGATCCTCGAGATCTGGGACAGAGGCCGAGCACCTGAAATTTTACAAACTTCCCGGGTCGTACTGTGCACAATGCTTGCAAATAGGTGCTATTACCTGTTTTCATGCTGCTTCCTCCTCCCTCCCTCCCCCAGCCTGAGGGTACCTCATGGGCAAGAATTGTGTCTGAGTCACCTCTGTGTCTCCAGCAATCAGTGCAGTGCCTGGCACAGTTTAAGTACTCAATGCATGTGTGTGTGTGTGAAAATGCTGAGTAGCATTGCACAGTTTTGCTTTCCTTGCTGGTATTTTACAGGTAGAATATCAGGTTAGCATACCTGCTACCAGTTCCCTGAGACTCAGCTCACGTAGTGCCCTGGGGGGCTAGTTTGCAATATGTGCACCATGCAGCACCTGCGGTTCACTCCAAATTACCCACTCCAGGCTCCCTATCTGCTGGGTCCCCTGCTACCCACCCTTCCCTCTGCCAGGTGTTGCCTGGCAGCTCAGTGAAAGCTGGCTGAATGTCACCTAACATAGTCAAGTATAATCTAGAAGATGGAGATTACAGATAGATTCTATAGGATCTGAGCACTGGACCATTCTTGGTGTGAGGTTAGACTCCCCCTCCACTCCCCAGGCCGTGTGGAGTTGCTGTATGAGTTTCACGGAGGCACAGATTGTTTGATGGGCAACAACCCATGAGATTGCTTTATGCCCTGCTCCACGAGGCATGTTTCTGGGGGCATCAACATCCAGAGGACATTAATAATGGGCTCTGCAAAATTTGGGCCAAGCCAGGTTAAACAAAAACAGTTCTCCCTATTATAGGGTTTTTAAGAGATGAAAATACTAATCTGTGCTCTAATTGTCTCTATAGATCATGCAGTGTTTCTCAAACTTTTTTGTGAATTCTTTTTTTCATGGAATTCATTCTTTCTTGAAAATTTTCACTCACATTCTGACAAATAGACTTGGAGAAATCACGATCTGGTACAATTCTTTGTGCTCCAACCTCCAGTGTCCAATGTACAGATGAAGAAACTTAGAGTCAAGAGAGGAAAAGAACTTGGGCAGACCTCACAGCTGGTTAGTGCTGGATGCAGGCCTGGATGCTCAGATCGCTTCCGCTCCAAGGCCTCACCTGAGATCACCCTATGCCAGCAAGATGCTCCTTCCAGCCAAGATCAATGTCAGCAGCTTTAGACTTTCAGCTTTGAGGACGACGTCCTCTCTTCTCCAGTGCTCAGCCTTCCACTGTGCCCAAGGGCGAGAGACAGCGAGCATCCATGAAGCACTCAACCCCTTACATTCCACAGCTTACCAGTCTGCCTCTCAGCAGCCCAGGGAGGAGAAACACACAGGCATTCTGGATTTCAAGGGACTAGAGGCTTTGAGAGGTTAAGCAATTTGTCTGAATCATTCAGTAGTAAAATGACAGACCTGGGTGGGACTTGAATCCAAGGCTCAGACGTATTCTGCATCTACCCTTTGACGACACATCTCTGGTGGCAGGAAGCTACATCTCCGCTCACCGTGTGGTGAGTGAGCCCCGTACCTGGCCAGGGCCTCTTAACAGGCTGCCACCCAGCTCGGGGCAGGGCTCTCTGACCTGGCCCTCCAGGGACGGGGGAGCAGAGCGAGTGATACGTTCCCCCTGGTGCGACTACGTGTCTAATTCCTTCTCGGGGCCTTCTTAAGCCCTTGGCCTCAATTATGTTCCACGACCAACAAGTGGCACAAATTAATTATCTGCTGGAAAAGAAGGGCTTTCATTTATCTGTTTGAAAGTAGTCACCTTCTCATTTCAAGGATTGGCCTCATAAATTCCCAGGAAGGACAAAGAAGATGGCTACCGGTAGCAAGAGCGAAGGAGGGAGAGAGAAGAAAAGAGGGAAGAGAGAAAGTAAGGAGGAGAGGGTGGGGCAGGGCGCAGAGTGTTCAGAAGTTACTGCAATGTTAAGGCTCCAGGGTAGAAGATCGCTAGGCACCGGTGGGGTGCAAAGGAGAGGGAAGTTCAACCTATTAAGGGAGGATGATGTCAAGGAAGCCTGTCATATTAAGCTGAATGTGAAATGGGTCAGAAAATACAAGCTCCTTGAGGAAAGGGACCATCTTTGTGTAGTTCATCGTCATGTCCCCTGCGCCCATCATAGCAGTGGGCATATAGTAGATGCTCAATAAATGTCTATGTGCTCAATGGATGAACTAATTAGTGGATGTTAGCCAAGCAGTGGGGCAGGAAAAGCCATTCGGGGGGAAGAGATGGCAGTATGAGTGTCGACAGTTGGAATGACCAGCAGTTCTCCACACTTGGCACGCGGCTTGTGTGTGTGAGGGAGGGAGAGATGGCCAGGAACCGAAGACCTGACTGGTCCATGCTGGGTGTTCTTGGTAATAATGAAATAACAGCAAATTCCTTTTACATCTAAAATCCCATTTTCATCCTCATAGTCACTCTGTGAAGGGCACAAGGAGCCTCAGAAGGCTTACAAGCCCCCAGAGCAGGAATCTGTACCTGATTCTGAAACTAAACCCTAAATCTTTCTGTGGCGGGTGCTGCCAACTCTGGGGTTTGCCCGGCGATGACTCACAACACTTAGTGCTTTCCCTTGGCCACCGATCATCCTCCTGGCTGGGTTCAGGGCACGGACATGTGTCTTCACAGCAAATAAAGACAGCAAATCCATCTGAGTCATTCCAAACACGAGGAAGTGGTTATTGTTTTATCACACATGCTTTCCAGCTCCCTATGCCCTGGTAGCTACCCTCATGCACCTCAAGGGTGGGTATCCAAGGTGGCTACAGAGAAGGGGGTGAGGACTTTGTGCCATTTGCCTTGTTGCTCCAGACTAAAGGGAAAGAGAGAGAGAAACACCTTAGATGAGCCCATGCACAGGCACGGGCCCCAGGAGCTGGGCACTCACCGAAACACGCTCTTCCAGCAAGCGTGTTGGGGACAAGAGGCACGAGGCACGAGTGCACTCTCCCTGGCTTCAGGAGACCTGCACCCACGTCAGGCAGGAGGCCAAGCAGGGTCAGGAGAGTGGCTGATGTGGGAAGGGGCCAGAGGAGGCAGTGATGCAAAGGGGCTGCGAAGCCAGACAAACCTGGCTTTAAATCCTTGGTCTACCACATGTCAGCTGGATGAGCTCAGATATCATAATAATATTCAATGCATGTAGAAGGCTGTGAAGCTCACATACACAATCTCATGTGAACCCCCAGTACCAGGTGACAGTATGGGAGCAAGTGTGTGTAACAAATCCCATTTTTTTTACATGAGCAAACTGAGGATCAGAGAGTGATTTGGTCAAAGGTGCCCTGAAAGCAATAGACCCAAGACTTCTACACTCCAAATCCCGTAACTTCTTGCTGTGCTGCACTGAATAGGAAAAACCAAATCCCCAAGCAGCACCAACAAGGAATCTTAGCAAGAGCCAGAAATCCAAAAGCCAGGGTCTGGATTTTAGATCCCCAAGGTCTCATGCTAAGGGGCCCAGGGAAGGGAGAACTGAGCCTCATTAACATAGAGGTGGAGACCCCGGGACTTCTGGGGCTGCCTTCCAGCTTCCGGGGTCCCCTGCCCACTGCCCTTCTCTCCCAGGTTGCTGCCTAATTACAGAGCTGTCGATGCAAATTATTCTAATAACTGGTGCTAATTTATACACATTTACATATAATTTGCAATTCATTTGCTGTCCACATTTAGTCAAACTTCACTAATTCAGACCAAAGTGGGGAAACCTGATTTGAAATAAAGAGTTTGGCTTACGGAATAATTCAATAGTTTATCACAGTTGAGTTTTATCTTAAGCAGGAGAGTCTGCCTTAAAATCAAACATGCAAGGTAAAAATAAGTATGGTCAAAATTCTCCTTGAAAATCCTTAAAATCTCCAAGAGCTGAGCTCTCAGAAACTCAAGAGCCAAAAATTAATTCCTTTTATTTCCTCTTTGATTTTGAGCTGTGGAGGAGAGGACAAAAGGTAAACAGAAGCCTCTCTCTCTTTTTCTCTCTGTCTCTTTGACTTTCTATGATGAAATTTAGGAAATTAAAGTTCATTTATGTGATGTAACTCCATCTACGAACTCAGGTTGAACTGGTAAAATTGTCCTGGTGCAGAATTCTCTAACCTTCAAAACTTGTAGGTTGGAATTAGTGAACTGAGGCATGAGAAACCCTAGGTGAATTAGAGCTTAGACATCTGAGGGTCACGTAGCCCATGAACATGATTCAGGTGGGGCAAATGTGAAACTGGGATTGTGAGGAATACACAGGATGGTGGCATTGGAGGGAGAGGTATTGTGTTAAAAAATAATAAATACAGGTAAAAAATAAGTGGGAAGATAAATGAATAAATACACACAGACACATATGCACACTAATGTGCGTATCGTTTAGAAGCAGAGCCTGAGTAGGGATTCGTGCTCAAGTGGCTCACTGGAGGATGTAGTCCTAGGAGTGAAGGGGCGAGTGCGGTGGGAGCTGAGGCAGAATGTGGTCTCAGCTGGAAGCAGCTTCAGACGGATCCCATGGGCAAGCGCTAATCAAGAACACTGAATCCACCACAGAGTTCGTCCCAGCCTGAGGACCTTTATCCCCCAATGACAGTCAGTCACTGGCTGTCAGCTCCCACGTGGCTGGGGGCTGTAATCTCCCAAGTCGGGTGGCCAGTACGCAGAGGGGTAAAGGACAGCTGTGTCGGGCACCAACAGCATGCACTGTGGTTCACCCTTTGCACAGCTCTGATCCGCTTCTTCCCCGCTAAGTTTGTTCCATCCAGACACAGCAGCGCCAGGACTCTGATAGGTCACAGTTTCCTGGAAACAGGCAAAAGGAGGGTTAACAGGATGAGCCACAGCCCTACTGCATGTTCCCAAGGCCAGGACTGTTACTCATTATCTTCTCCCTCCATCACCTATTCTGAGTCCCCTCATATTTAGCTAGCCCTTCTGCTGATCTGAGAGACTTACTTGCCTGGTGGGTTGACCCAGCTTGTGCCATCCAAGTTAGGAGCCTCCCAATGTCACCGGATAGATGGATTATAACAGAATTTCCAAGTAACCCAAAACCCAAAGAAACTAAATAAGTGTTAGGCATCTTTCTTGGTGATAGGAGGTACAAGGAACAACAATTCATCCTGGGGAGGGGCTGTCCCTAGGCCATTAGTGCTCTAAGTCTCTAGGGTTTATCACCAACTCTCTGGAAACCCTGTCCAGGGTATTTGTCACTTCTTGAAATTGGTCCAATTAACACCATAGCATTAATGCAGTGGACCATTCTGATGTTTTGTGGGATATCCTGAGAGTCTAAGACTCTTTGGACTATATCATGAACCGAGCATCAACAGTCTCCCTGAGACAAGATGGTGCATATGCAAGGGCTGTCCAGAAAGTATTCAGCCATTGTTAATGTACGGAGAACAGTTACATGGCTGGTACTTTCCGGACAGCCCTTGTATATTGCTGCTTGTTCCATATGAACACTAACTGTGTTTAATCTTTGTTGATGATGAATGAAAAAACTAGGAATGCATTTGCCGGGTCAATAGCTACACACCATTTACCCAAGGCTATGCTATCCTGCTCTAATAAATACATGATGACCGGCATAGCAACTACAATTGGGACTGCTGTTTGGTCAGCTTTGTAGTAGTCCACCACCATCAGCCATGGTATACCTGGGCTTAGCAGAGCCAAACTTGTGAATTATGTGGACAGGAACCTCCACCTTAGTAACTTTTAAACCAGTTAGGCTGGTACTAATCTTTGCCATCCTCCCTGGAATATAATATTGTTCTTGATTTACTATCCTGGTGGAGAGAAGGAAATTTCAAGGCATTCTACTGGCCTTTCCTATTCAATAGTTCTTATTTTTTAGGTCAAAGAACTAATGTAAAGGTTATGTCTTCTGCTAAACATGTCCAATCCAATTATATTTCAAGAACCAGGGAAATGACCACCAGGTGGACCATTCTGGGACATGCCAGAGCCAGAACTCCCTCTATTACCGGACACCCTCTGACCTCTCTAACAGGGATGTCATAACTGTGCTTTGTATCCCCAGGTATCAGTGTCAACTCAGATCTTGTCTTTAACAGACCTCAAAAGCCTTTGGGTATTCCCTTTTTCCTGGTTATGCAAGTAAATAACTGTAGGTGCTTTGGAGAAGAACTAGAGGGAGGGGGTCACTCCTGTACACACTTACCACAGTGTTGCAGGGTCCCTCTTCGTGTGAACTTGGCCTCCCCTTTAGTCGATGGGTTCTAGGTTTTAGAACTGGCTCAGCTCTGGAAACTAGGCAGGGCATCTTGACTTTCTGCTGGAAAGGCTGCAATTGTACTTACATGCATTCCTTCTTGATCTCTTGTAGATATATACATACATATCTGTATTTGTTTTGCTGGCTGCCCATCTATTTTGCCTCTAGAAACACCGTGATCTATGTGCCACTTCCAGAGTTCCCTGCAGGCCAGGCTCTCCTGGCTGCCGTTGTGACCTCGTTGCCCATTATAGCAACGATGCCATCCTGCTCCTGGCAACTAAGTGTTACCTCCTGGCCTCTGCCATTCTGGGATTGTATCGTCCCCATTTCTACCAGGGAGCCCAGTTCTGATACGGGATTTCTGTCAGCCCTACTACGGGAATCTCTGGTGATGCTGGTGCCCCTCACTAACACATTCCTTCCCACCCCAGTAAACAGTGTTCTCCAGGTCCTCTGGAGGAACACGGGACGTTGGTGGATTTCCAGCATTATATAACAGACCCACACATTCGTGCCCACTTCTCATTTGGTCTCTTCCTGCCCAGTTTACCACAGCCATTCCAGCAACTGGGTTTTGTTTAATGTGGGTCATTGCTTTATCCAAGCTTCCCAGAGCCATCCCAGCAGTGTCTTAGAACTGCAACGTGGGCCCGTGCCGGGGTGGTGTATCCCGTGTCATAGCAGAACACCCTGTATTGAACTCCCCGCCAGCCATCCAGCTTATGTCCCAGCCCCTTCCCAGTTCTGGGCCCTTTGGATCCACTCTTGGTTCCGATTCTACTGTATGGCAGCCAGATCCTGCCGCTTTGGATAGAGTCCTCTAATCCCTCAGCAGACATAGCGCTTCCCCAGTCTGGCTATGCTGAGATTTGACCCCGATTTACGATCTGGTGGCCAGGTGGGAGGTGAGGACAGATCCTGAGGGGGGCGAGCATTGACCTGTTAAAAGGCCTCATTGGAGGCCTCTGCACTGTCTTCAAGCAAGCAGAGGCCTCTGTCTGTTGGCAGGGGCAGCGGACCGTTTGTGCAGGCCCAAACAGTTCAGGAAACTCTGGAGGTTTGGTTCTCAATACACCTACCGAGATATTCCCATCCCAAGTGTTGGCATCCCACACCTTCCCTATCAGAGCCCTGCTTTCTGCACAGGTGACCCACTGAGGCTGAGAAGTCAGTCTTCTTTGAAGGCGCGCCACTCCTACAATTAAGTCCTGTGCCTGGTCTTTAGCTCTGTCTGCTTCCGGCTGCAGGAATGGAAAGTCTCTTTAAATGCTGCTGCTTTGCTTTAAATTGTTAATTAGTAGATTTGAGCCTGCCATTTTCTCTCTTCCACGAATCAGTAGTGCTTAGCAAACCCACCCAATTCCACCACCTTTATATGTATTTTTCCCTAAACTTCTGCTATGGACTAAATCGTGGCCCCCTACCCTAATTCATATGTTGAAACCCTAGCCCCCAATGTGACTGTATCTGGACATAGGGCCTTTAGAGAGATAATTAAGTTTAAATGAGGTCATAAGGGTTGGGCCCTCATCCAATATGACCGGTGTGCTTATAAGAAGAGGAAGAGACACCAGGAATAAACGTGCAGATGAAAGGCCATGTGGAGACATAGCAAGAAGGTGGCCATCTGGAAGGAGAGAGGCCTCAGGGGAAACCAAACCTGCTGACACCTTGTTCTTGGAATTCCTGCATGCAGAACTGGGGGAAAATACATTGCTGTTGTTTAAGCCACTCTGGATATAGTATTTTATTATGGCTGCCCTAGCAGACTAATATACCCCCAAATTCCCAAGACATTGAGCCAGATAGTACATCCTTTTCCAGTTCACCAGGTAAAGGTCTTAGCAATCACACTGCCACAGCCTGCCAGCGACTGGTCAGTACTCCACCTACCATGGCAATGAGGTCTTCATTACAATCTAATTCTCAAATCTCATACTGATGTCTGCCGTTGTTTTTTTTTTTTTGGTTTTTTCCCTTGCTTTTTAGGTCCACTTTTGATACCAAATGTCTCAGATCAACCTCCCCAAAAGGCAGAGCTTGAGATGAGGACTCTCACTGAAGCTTTGAATTAGAGTAGTATATTCAGAAGAGGGAGATTGAGGGAAACGGAACAGGGCTAGGGATAACGCTACTCAGGAATGTGCTCTTGGCTGAAAACCAGCTTCAGTCTGATCTCATGGGTAGGTAGCTCTGCACTGAAAATCCCACAGAGTTTGTCACACCTTCGGTCAAGAGAGCTGCCCTGTGGAGTCAGTCGCTGGCTGAAGTCTGCCATGGGGAAGGGGAGGCGGGTACATGGTCTCCAGGGAGAAGCAGCTCCCATTTTGCTGAGGGCATTGCTCCAGAAAAAGGTGCAGCTATGAATTATTAAGAGCCAATGGTTGCAGCAGTTGAGAGTTGAGTGCACCAGCCAGTAAAGGGGCCCTTCCTGGGGCACTGATAGCTTCTACTACAGATGGGTGGATGAATGGAAAGATAGATATAGTTGATAGGTAGGTAGATAGATATGACAGATGGATAGAGAGAGATGGTAGATACATAGACAGATGATAGGTAGATAAGTAGATGCTAGATTGGTAGATAAGTAGATGATAAATAGGTAGGTAGATAGGTAGGTGGATAGGTAGACAGTGTTTTGTAGGAATTAATAGGGCATGAGAAGTCTGCAAAGATCAAATCAATCTCTCTACTAAATGGAAAAACACAAATGGCCTCATTGCATTAGGCCCCTCCTAAAATGCATCTTTGGGCACCCAACATACTACTGCACCCCAGTGATGAGGAATAGAAAGGACGCTACAATAACATCGAGTAGGACCACTGCTACAGGTTGAGTTCCTCGGGAAGCAGACCCTGAGATGGAGATTAGCGTCCCTGAAGGAAGCAAGGCTGGGCAGGGGGAGAAGTTGGGCTGAGATGCAGTCTCATCAACAGCCTCAGCCCATGACACCACAGGACCCTGATGCTGGAATGGCATTTCAGAGTTGTGTCAGGCTGAAATGAGGGGTCCAGGCCTTCCCACCTTTGCATGGGCCAGTCATTGGATACAAGCTGTCCCAGGAAAGGGCAGAACCTTGAGCAAGATGACCCTGTTCAGTGAGGGTGACTCCCAAAGAGGACTGACAGGTAAGGGCTGTCTGCTGACAACCCTACAGCAACTGGCAGAGTAAGTGCTTCAGTCCTTCAGAAGGTTCTGAGCTGCACAGCGCAGTGTCCACCATAATCACTCGACCTAGCCCAAGGCAGCGTGGGCTCAGGAAGGCTCCCGAGAAGAGCTGGCAGATGAGCTGGGTCTGAGGGATGAGTGGGAAGTACAAGGCACAGCCCCTCTCCCTTCCTCAGTGCCAGGCTAGGAAGCACTCAATTAGGCTGTTTCACACCGAAGATTTTTCGGAAAAGAAACAATTAGGAACCATTAACTAGGATACCTATTCTCTCTCTTTTGTTTTCCCTTTTGAAAACAAGCTGGAAATATGCCTTCATTAACCTGCTTTTCATCTGGAAGACAGCAGCAGAGCTTCTGAGCATGTCAGCCTGCTTGCAGATGAAATAGAAAGGAGCTTGTCAAACATCTCCCTACAAGGGCAGGAAAGGGAAGGCGGCAGGGGAAAGGTTGGGTAGGAGGATTGCTCAGACTCCAGAAACTATCTACAAGGCACTAGTTGGGCTGCCAAAGTGTGCCTGGGCAAAGAGGAGAAAGGCAGAGAACCAGTTTCAGAGCAAGGGGTCAGCGGTAGGGCCAGGGGCAATGTGCAGCCAGGCCCCTCCACCCCCCAGGGGCTGGGGATGAAGTGGGGTACAGAATGAGGCCTTGAACTTCCTATTTCAGGCTCAAGTCCAGGTGGCACTCAGGTCTCCACCCCTCTGCAATGTCACCATGCAGGAAATTGCTGGCGGGAGACAAGAGAGGATGATTACTAAGCTTGGTGTTCCAAGAAGGAGGCTGGGAAGGGGAGGTCAGGCAGAGAAGTCTCCTCAGTGTCATCCAGAGGGGAAGGCCAGAGTCACAGAAGAAGAGGAGGGGCAGGAGCACATGCTACTAGGGCCAGGCAAAGAAGGTCACTCACAGCTTTGGGGCAGAAGAGAAAGCGTAAGGCAGAGAACAGGGTACGTGAAGGTAAAGAGAGGAGCTTGTTTTCCCGGCTCGTTCTCCACTCTCCAGTCACCACTTTCCACTTCCAGTAGGGCTTTCTTAGCAATTGAGGTGGGCTATGCAATGTGGCGTGGCCCCACCCCTACTCTGGTTCCCAACCCCCTGCTCCCCACTGCTGCCCTCTGGTTTCTACCTTCACTGAGCCCCCAGAGGATCTATTCAGCCTTTGTGGCTAATCCCACAGTCCTCCTCCCCCTCCCTGGCCCTTGCAGTGAGGGCAGTCTCTAGAAGCCGAGCCATGAGGGCATTTCCCTGATGGCCTGAACATTTTACAAAAAAGAAGCTCTGTCTGGGGGTCTGGCTTCATTCATTTATTCATTTATTCATTTCTCAAACATTATTTAGGCAGCTGGTGTCCCAGGCAGCATGCTATTCAGTAGAAATGAATATTATACATTTATCCCTACTCTTTGAGCTCACATCCAGTCGGAGGGACGGCGCTGTGAGCTGGTATGCAGACTGTAAGTGAAAACACGCCATGGGAATGCGCGAAATTAGTTCTGCCTGGGGTTGGGGAATGGGGGACTTGTGAGCTTTCAAGGGTTAAGTAGACATTCACCAGGCAGGGAAAGAGGCAAAAGAAGAGATTGCAGCAGGAACAGCACGTACAAAGGTGTAGAAGCATGAAAATTGTGCCACGTATGTATTCAGAAAATGATGAACAATCCGGTAACATCAGAGCATAGTCCCTATGGGGAAGTAACGAAAAGCGATCCTGGAAGTTTGTAAAGGTGAGCCTAACAGTTTTAGATGTGAAAAACTAGTGAAGAGTTTTAGGAAGATTTTGGGGAACTGGTATAGTTATATTTGCATTTTAGGAAGTATCAGTCTGTTAGCAGAGGGGATCATGACATGGAGGAGGCCAGAGGAGGGGCAGTTAGGAGTTCGAAGGCAGTTGAACTAGTCAAAGCAAGAGCGGATGTGGGTCTGGCTGTGAATTCCAGCAGTGGGCCAAAGTTTGTCACGTAAGCACAACAGTGGGTTTTGGGAGATTTGGAGCTCTCTGCAAGCCAGGGAGGGGTGGTGTTAAAGATGGCGGTAGTATCGATGACGCCATCAAAATGAGAACTATTCAACTTGTGCACATTCCCTTCTCTTGTGTTCATTACTTGGTTGTTCTCCCTCCAGGAGATGAGGAAATTGGAGATTTGGGAGCACAAATGGGCAAGGTATATTATGGTCTGTATTGTGGTCATATCAGATGACCTCTGCTCTGTGACCTCCCCCCTCGATTTTTTCAGGACATAAAAGGCTGAGCTTGGCTCCTTGGGAGACGGATAAGAAGAGAAGTCCCCACAGAAGTCATAGAAATAAATCAGGTTCATTGCAGTCCCCATGCACTGCCCCACCCCACTACCCTGACCACACATGGTTACTTAATTAGGTGACCAAACATCCTGGTTTGTCCAGGACAGTTCGAGTTTACACTTGTTATTCAGGCATAATTATTAATCCAGTTCCTTTCACTCTCAAAAGCAGCCCAGTTTGAATGATAAAATGTCAGTTTACCTTATAAATCAACTGCAGCCTTCTTTCCCACTGAGCCCAGATGCAATCTTAAACCCTTCTGTATACAGCTTTCTTTCTAAGCAACAACTATCAATCAATCAGGTACTGAAATCTGCTTGCCACCTTTTTTATAGAAGAAAGAACATAGGTCTGCCTTTAGCTGGGCAAACACGGGCACGCTATCTGACTTCTGGAGTCTCCATTTCCTCCTTTGACAATTGCAGTAACAGCAGTACCTAGTCACAGAGTGTGAGCATTGAGCAAGGTAGTGCGTGGAAAAGTGCTCCACAAATGGTGATGTCTTCGTGATAATCCAAGTGCAGAAACAGCTAGCATGACAGAGTCTCAGGGGTCTTGGCATCACCATCGCCCTCGCTCCAGTAGGAGACCGTGACCCTCCTTGGGAAGAAGGCTTCTGTAGCCAGCAACTCCTCCTGGAGTTTAGATCTCTCCTCCCCTAGTCCTCTCCTCCTTTGGAGACAAACAACAAACCCCTCCAGCACCTCCACCCCTCAGATCAACTCCATCAAGAAGCGAGGCTTCTCTTTGTACTACAGCAAACACACATCTCTCGCTGACACTCCCCCGGGACCTTCTGTGGCAACACATGCACCGCTTTGAAGTTGCGAGTGTGTTTAATGCGCAAGGGCCCCGTCTCGGTTCAAGGACAGTATTTTAAGTCCCTGAGAAGACAGGAACAAAGTTTTGATTGCAGAAAGAAACAGATTCTTAACAGACTTGAATCATAAAACATCACAACCTTATCCGACTGTAGCAGCAAGTTCTGAAGAGGGAATAAAGGAAGAAACAATTGATTGGGAAGCTCGACTTCTATCCCAGATCCCTGACCTAAGCTGGTACCACTTTCTCAACTTGTTATAGGCACAGCACTAAGAATTCAGGTGCAGGCTGCTGAGGACCGTGGGTAGGAGAAACATACCTAACCCAGGTGTGGAGGACTCCAGGACAAAGACATGGTGGAGAGAAATGACCTTCTTTGAAAGATTAGTACCTTGAGGCAGTGTCACCTGATCAAATCATAAAATCCTGAAGAGGGTTGAGCTCATGCCTGATCTAGATTTATCCATAAGGGCATAGCCATCTTTTCACCTTTTCAAATGAGCTTCATTGTTTTGGAAATAAACCATCAATTTCATTGCAGGTCCAATGAGAGTCCAGGCTTCAGGACAGAAGAAAAGAGGAAAGATCCAGGAAGCAGATGGCTCTTGAGATTATAGTCTCCTTGTGGCTTCCAGGAAGACCTGGCCCAGAACCTGGGTGGAGAAAGACTGAATGTCACCAAACCAAAGTCACCAACTGTGCTGCAGGCAGAGTGACCTAGGAGACGCTGGACTGGAAGAGAAGCCACACTGGGAGGCCAAGATGATTTTAGTGGTACCTGGGACTTGGGGAGTCCCTATTACTCTGAAGAGGTAAGGCTGGCAGGCTGGGCTCATGAGGGGTTGAGGGAAAGATCATTTAGAGGAGTCATCAGGAAGTTTGGGTCTTATCCTGATCCTCAACCTTGCCAAATCAGGACTATAATCACCCAGCCTTGCCAGGGTTGATCAGTGCTAGGCGGATGGTTCCCATTGAGCTAAGAACATCTTATTCATCTTTGCATCTTCTGGAGACAAGCACAATGTGTGGCATCTATCAGGTCAGTTTTAGCCCTAGCTGCTCGTTAGAATGACCCAGGATGCTTTATAAAAATACCAGCAGCTGGGAGCTACTCCCAGAGCTTCTGAATTAATAGATCTGGGGACAGGCCCAGGCATGAGTGTTTTTATAACTCCCCAGGTGATCTAAAGGGAAGTCAAGGCTATGACCCACTGCATCAGGTTGTCAGTAACTGGCAGCTGAATAATGAAAGAGCCAATGAATGAACCGAAGAATTGGAGGTGAATGCCAGCACACTCATTCACAACGGCAGCATCCCCGGCAGGACCACTGGCACTGGCCATTGGCGTGGGCTGGTGAACAAATCTGCTTGAGAGACCAAATTAGCCATCGGAAGGCTCTTTGATGAGCCCGACATCAGCAAAAAGAAATTGGCTGTTGCTAAAAGAATTTTCATAACAAACCACTATAGCTGGGTATGTATCCTCTCAGTCCTGCTAAATTCTGTCTAGAGTGCCGTTACACATATATCTTCATTTCATGCTCATAACAAACCAGAGTGACAGGATAGGCAGGGTAAGTGTTTTTATGTATGTTTCATGAGTGACTACAATGCCCACCCACCCCCATATGGCCTATCCCAGGTCACTCAATTCCCTTGTGTGGAACCAAGCACTCTATGTAGGGGTTAACTTGGGAGCTGACAGTCAACCTGGGCATCTAACCTCCTCTTCTCTGCATCTATCCTACCCTGTGTCTCATTACATAGGCATACACATGGCTGGGGCAACACGATCAGGCTTCCAATTAAGCAGATATCAAGATCAAGAGTACCACATTTCCTCCACTATGAACCTGGTAGTAATGAAAAGGAAATGCAGGAGCCTGAGGTTGAAGCGCAGATTTAATAAACATTTCCGCCGTTGCCTGGAGCCTGATTTTTGTCAAGGCCCAATGACTTCTTGAACGAACTTGTTGAGTGATTGCAAACTTCTTTGAGAGCTTCATGAGAGATGGCACTGCAGGTGGAGCATGCACACAAACAGGGCCACTTGGATGGGTATCCTAGGTCACTTTTTTATCCTTCCTCCCTCTCTCTCTCTCTCTCTCTCTCTCTCTCTCTCTCTCTCCTTTATTTGAGCACAAGCACAGACACCCTCCTCACAATGCCATAATGTCTATGTAAATTGGATCTTTAATATCCTTCAGATAAATGGCTTCAGAAAGAACATGGATACAATAGTCTGTCTCTGAGTTAACATGATAGGCTCTGCCTCCCAAATTGGCTCAGAGAAATTAGCAGGAAGGGAGGAAGGATCAGACGAAATAATAAACCTGCTTACCTGCTCATTAATTTAATCTCCCCACCACCACCCTCTCTTCGCCTTGTGGTTTCACTACCCATAAAATAACTAGATAACTTCGAAGTCCTAGATGAAAGAGAAACTAGGTCTGGAAGCTCTAAGATTAAAGGAGAATTTTTAGGATTAGTCTTTGATTTTTTTTTTCCTTTTCTCTCTCTCTTTCTCTCTCTCTCTTTCATTTTTTTTTTTTCTTTTTATCTCAAAGGTCACTTAGGAGGCTTCCCCCTTGTGTTTGCCTCTCTCCTGAGCTGGTCAGCTTGCAGCCTCCCCTGGGGCCTGGAGGCAGAGCTCATGGGTAACTTGGGTCCCCAGACAGAAGGTGCAGGCTGGGACTGCTCTCAGCGGGTACCAGTTGTTTGGGTAATTAATGGGTGCAGGGAACTGCTCCCTTCTCATAGTTTGGATAGGACACCCTCTTGCAGATTTTGGGGGACTCTTCCCTACACCTCCTCTTCTGTGTATCTCTGGCCCTTAATAGGCCTTAGATGAGGGGTGGGGGAAAAGCCTGACCTACCTGGTCTGCAGAATCATAGTAGATTTCAGTGATTCCATGATGTCTGCCCAACCATGGGAGCAAGTCTGTGGACATCTCCAACTGCTTAACAAGGCATGTTCCAAACAGTTTCACCCAAGTCACGAAGAACCCTCCGAACTCATGCCCCCTGGAATATAAATAGCATAGATGAGACAGCCTGCCACTGTACTTTAATTCCAAATCAGAGAGTTCCTTCTCACACCTATCCACTCTTCTTAGGCGCTTCTGGCATCTCAGGGTGGGCACCTGCCGGAAAGTGCTGAGCAACCAGGCCTTTCTCATTTCTCTTGTGCCAAGGGTATCTCTTGCATCCTCTCCAAAATCTAGCGTGAAGGAATCAGACAAGGTACACAGATATTCCATTCAACGAGGGGAGAGTGAAGACAGCAAGTGTAGGAGGGAAGGGAGTGTGGATCGGCAGCAGCCGGCTCTGTCCAATAGATGGGGACACCAGAGTGGCAAGGGGAAGAAACATCCATCAGAGTAACAGCCAGCCCTGATATCACACAGGGGGCATTAAAATGTCTCCCCCAGTTCAGCTGAAGCCCCTTTGTACAGGGTCATCTACATCTCTCTTTCCGGCCCGGCTTCTTCAAAGCAATAGGAGCTTCTCTGTCCCTAGCGCTCAGGTTCGGTGAGGACTCAGGCAGGGAACATTAACAGAGGCAGAATGCCAGGAAGGCAAGTGTGGTGCTGTGGAAACGAGGCAGGAGTTCTTCTGCTTCTTCCTGAAGTGTCTCTAGGCATCTGGATGCAAATAGCTATGAGTGTTTAAGTCCCTGACACAGAGGTGTCCCCATGGCTGGTGTGCCACAAGACCTCACCTGCTATTTATTCACTTTCAAGCTCACGGGCCTCACATTTGGAAAGAAAGTTACTCTAGTCTAGAACAGCAGTTTCCAACATTTTTAGTCTTAGAACCTGTTCACAATTTTTAAATTATTGAGGCCCCAAAGAGCTCATGTTTATGTAGGCTATATCCATCGATACTTACTGTATGTGAAATTAAAACTGAGAAAATTTTAAAATATTTAATTCACTTAAATATAATAATAACAGATTCATTATATGTGAGTATAAACAATATGATTTTTTTTAAATTTTCCAGAACAAAACAAAATCAGTGAGAATGGAGGCCTTGTTTTACATTTTCACAAATCTCCTTAATGTCTGCCTTAAAAGAAAACAGTTGGAATTGCATATCTGCTTGTGGATACATCCTGTGGTGATATGCTATTTTGTTGAAGTATATGAAAAAAATATGGCCTCACACAGAAAGTATTTGGAAAAGGGAGAAGTATCTTAATAGGTTTTTCCGATAATTGTGTATATTCATGGAAATTACATCAACACTCAAAAATTGGTGGTTTCTTAAAGGTTAGTTGCAGCTTGGACTCAGACACCTTTGCATATGCTGTTACATTAAAATTCATTGATCTCTCATTCCATTACACTTTAAATGGAATTTTTACATCATGGATTGATCATTTGGAACTATTGGTTCACTAAGGTATGCAGAGCTTATAAATGTTGATACCTTTCATGATACAATATTGGAAAATCACATTTGTGAACATCACCTCTGATCTCATAAGCAAAGCTTTTAAATATTTGTAAGTTCACGGTGCACTGCCACTGGGATTTGGACCCCATTGGAGAACATGTGATTGCGATTGCAACCCAATGGATGGCAGAAAAGTTCTCCGGGTTGCCCTGGACCAAAGCTGGACCATAGTCAGTGGGCTGAGCCTGGTGAGCAGGGAGCTGGAAAACAGAAACTCTCTGCTCTGGTGCTGATGAAACTTTCAGGGAAGCCATCTTCAGGGTGTTGCTGAACACACTGTAAGCCAACTGGGGAACCTGTGGAACTCACCAGCAAACTGCTTTCTGGGAAGCTGCCCATAAAGAAGTCTCCACCAAGCAGGAGGACTCCCTAGGAAACCTTCCTCTGGGGTGCCTAGAGAAGCCAGCTATGGGGAGATAACAGGCTGCTGGGTACAAGTCCCGATTATCATTTTACACACAAATTGTTGTAGATTAACTTTATAATTTTGTGTTTAGGCATCATTTAGTGGTACCAAGGCTAAATTTCAGGAGACATTAATATAGCCAGCAGTCAATACAATAACTGTTGAGCCTGGGGAAAGGATGAGAACGTCATTCATGTGTTGGAAGGAGAGCTGTCTCTCACTAGGTCTCAGTGTTGCACAGACGTTCAAGTGTGTGCAGAAGCTGAATCAACAAAGGGGTGGACTGTGCCCATTATCAAATGATCGCTGCTCAGTGCCACGTCTACCTTCATTCCTGCCTGTGATACAGGAATGTGTCTTCCTTGCTGGGGGGAGGTTTTGTCAGTAGACAGCACTGCAAGGGCAGTGACGGAGGAAAAGCCTTTTCTTCCTGACTCCAGTGATCTTCTCGGCTTGCTCCTCTGGCGCAGGGGAGCCAGCAGCATGTGGGACACTAAGTGGTGTCATGCTCACCGGTGCTGGCGTCTCTCCATCAGCAGCTTCCCTTAGCACTGCAGAGAGTGGCTTCTAGTTCACCCATCAGTACATCCCCTCCTTGGGGGAAGCCCCCAGAACCAGAGAGAGGAGCTTTTTGGTGAGCCATGTCTGTGCCACAGCTGGCTTCCAAAAGTGTTCAACGGCCCCCATGACAGCTTCTGGCAAGTTCCATTGACAGTCACAAGCAGTATCCTACCTGCCAGCTGTGGCCCACTGACAGTGGAAGGGCTCCGGCCCAGGGCAACTTCTCCATAATGTGGTGGGCGGCAGTGATGCCACCTCCAATGATGTGTGAATTCCCGCCTTAAGGAGGGTGTCCCTCCCAAGCTTCTTCCTTCCCTGGGACTCTCCTTTAGTCTTAGGGCACTCTTGACAGTTCTCTTTTAGTCTTGTAAATAGTTCATTCTTTATATTAAACCTTCCCTGTTCAAATGCAAAGTGGCTTCTCTCTGCTGAGTAGTCCGTGACTGATACAGTATGAAAACAAATTTTCCCAAATTCTAATATGCTTAAAAACTTGAATCTTATCAATGACAACAAATGTTGTCAGTCATTTTCCATGAAGCAACAGCCTCACTTTATTCATCTGCAAGACAATATTTTCCAAATATTCAAGTCTGGATAGACATTATTTGTCTGTCAATCATTTGTTTTAAGCAAACAGGTGTTTTATGAGGAAAGTGGCTAGTTCAGCTTGCAACTCAAACACACACGTGTTTGCCTCAAGACAAACATATTTAGCATAAGTTATTTTTGCATGATTCCCATTTTATTACTCAGAATATTAAACAGACATGTACTCAAGGAAAAGATTTAATAAAATTAATAATTTTTACTGCCTCATCACTACACTCTTCAGTAAAAGTGGCTTTTTTATTCTGCAAGTGCATCCTGGTGAAGAATACAATGTTTAGTGGTACAGTTTGGTGCATGGCCTTGATTTGGAATAAGGAGTCCACAGCTTTGCCCACCACTGCTTTCTCACCATCAGTTCCAGGGTCAACACAGTAAAAGCAAATGACATCATGAAAACGGTGTTGATTTCACAGACCCCTGTAAAGCAGCAGTCCCCAACTTTTTTGGCACCAGGGACCAGTTTCATGGAAGACAATTTTTCCACAACCCAGCACAGGGGAGGTGGAGCTCTGGCAGTGATGCAAGCTATAGGGAGCTGCTGTAGATACAGATGAAGCTTCGCTTGCTCACCCACTGCTCATCTCCTGCTGTGTGTCCTGCTTCCTAAGTTTCATGAAAGACAATTTTTCCATTGCTGGAGGTGGGGGTAGGTCAATGGAGTGAGGAAGAGCTCTGAGGCCAGGTTCATAACAGGCCATGGACCAATGCTGGTCCGTGGCCCAGGGGTTGGAGACCACAGCCATCAAGGATCTAGGGAACTTCAGGTGTCCGTGAGCCTGCAGTCCCCAACCTCCAGGCCACAGACTGGTTCCAGTCTGTGGCCCATTAGGGACTGGGCCATAGAGCTCTACCACCCTCCCCATCATCTGTGGAAGAATTGTCTTCCCTGAAACTTAAGAAGTGGGGGGCATTACACAGCAGGAGGTGAGCAGTGGGACGGCAAGAGAATCTTAAAGCTTCATCTGTATTTACAGCCACTCCCTGTCATTGGCATCACTGCCTGAGCTCTGCCTCTCCCTCCCCCCACCCCGCAAGTGGAAAAATTATCTTCCATGAAACTGTTCCTTGGTGCCAAAAAAGTTGGGGCCCACTGCCTTAAGAAAATTTCCCTCCATCCCCCAATAAAGATTGCCACCATGTGAAAGAGCGAGAGAAGCTGGCTGAGACATGGGCCCAATTAATTTGGAACCTCTTACTAAAGTGCTGTAAGTTGTCACTAAGGTGCAAAGCTACTGCAGCAGTGGTAGCCTGGTTATAGTATTGAAGTTTCCCTTCTCCTATTCTGCAGTATTCCCTCAGAAGGCCAGGAGACACCGCAATCTTCTCTCAGAGAAGTCGGGTGAGAAAAATCTGCAACACGAGGCAAAAGCACCTGGGTCAGACTCCACAGTTATGTCTTAATCCTACAGGAGTTGCCTCCACATTCAGCCATGCTCAGCTCCTAAATTTCAATAGTGTCTTATAACTGCTTGGTGGGCTGACTCACAGTTAGCCAGGCTGCTGCCAGTGCCCTCTATTCCCCTTTTCCTTCTCCAGCCTTCCAAAATAAAGGACACTGCATGATGATAAATATTATTGTCAACTAATCCCTAATAATAAATACATTGGCTAACGTTTATTGGGAACTTGCTTCATTCTAGGCATTATGCTAAGTGCTACACACGCGTGCCTTCATTTCATCCTCAAAACCACCATATCAGGCAAATGCAATTAAGCCGATTTTAAAGATGAAGAAACTGAGTCTCAGAGAAATCAAGTGATGTGTCAAATTTGTACAACTAGCAAATGTCAAATGACTTGTCTAACTGACCCCAGAGCCAGTGTTGGTACCATTTTTCTCTCCTACATCTTAATGTAAGTGAATTTTCACAACAAGTGAGTAAATTTTCTCCTTTGTCTACTAGTTTGGGTCACAATTCTTTGCTAGTTTGTCTTGTTTGCACAATATGCCAAAACTGAGTGGTTTCCCTCAGTGCCCATGGCTCCCTTTGAAGGATAACTATTCCTCAAATCAATCCTTACTCCAGGTGTCTTTGGAATTCCTCCTCTCTTCTCATGGGCTTTCAGCTTGCTCCCTTGCAAGCCATCTTCGTGCTGTTACACCACAGCCTTTCTAAACATCCGTGTCCTTCCCTTGCTTAAATGCCTTCGGGGCCTCCCCAGCCCCTGCTAAGTGAGTACACAAGGCTCTCCAGCTTGCCATACAAAGTGCTTCATTGCCTGCCTCCAACCCACCCCTCCAAATTCATTTCGTCCTCTGCCTGCCTTGTCTCCTCTGCTTTGGAATCCTGGATGGATCCTGCAGCCTTCATGGCAAGGATTGTATCTTGTTTCTCCTTGTGTCCCTGGTGCCTGATGCCATTCTTGGCACATGGTAGCTGTTGAGAACACGTTATTGAAGAAATGAATGATGGACAGGTGCATAGATCATTTTCAAACCCTGCTTAGTGAACATTTCCTGAAGGGTAGCTTCCAAAAATTTTGGATTCACTTTATCTCTGTTCTGATCACCCTGGTTCCAGATTTTAATAGCTCGGGCCTCCCAGGCATCTTCATCCCTGCCGGCTTCCCTAGGGAGTAGATAGCTGCAGCCCCTCTCACCAGGGTCATCCCCCAAAAGGGGCTGAACTTCTCTGTCCCAGGACACCTTCCAGTCCTCCGTTGCTTGGATTGCAGAAGGTCAGATTTGTAGAATGATGATGGCTTTTAAATTCTCAGCCATTGGCTTCTCCGTGGAGCTCCCTCTCCCTGCCAGGAGCTCCCAGACTTCCCTCCCCATTCCTTCCAGATCTGCTTAGATGTTTGCCTTGGGTTGCATGGGGGGAAGAAGCAGAGAAATGCTGGTGCAGCAAAGGGCCGAGTAGGTAGAGAGCGAGCATGTTAACATCACATGGCCTCTTCAGAGTCTGAGGGCAAGTGCCCTATCTAGACACAAAGTGGCAAGGGCAGGTCTAACGCAGAAGGTTTTGGGGAGCCCGGGGCCCTTCGTAATTACTTGGAATGCCTGTCTATCAGTCGGTCAGCACCTGTCAGGGCACCAGAGCTTACTAGCCTGGGGGTGGGGATAGACAAGGGGGACACCAAAGATACAAAAGGGGTCCTACCCAAAGACTACGCTCTCCAAAGTGAAGACATCACAGCAGACATGAGGCAGTGAGCAGTGCAGTGGGCGTTATTTCGGGAAGGAATAATAAACTGTGACTCATGGAGTGTGCTTGAGCTGAGGTGTCCTGACAGGGAGTGGAGTCAGGCATGGGGGTAGCACCGAAGGGGCTTTCATGTTGCCAGGACATCTGCCCAGTTGACCCTTGGGGGAGCGCTGGTGACAGAAGGTTGACTTGTATTATAATCACTGCTTTCTTTTATTATCTTATTTTTTAATTGACAACTAATTGTACATATTCGTGGGGTACATAATGATGCTTCAATACATATCATGTATAGTGACCACATCAGGGTAATTAGCATATCCCTCATCTCAGACACACCATTTCTTTGTGTTGGGGACATTCAACATCCTCCTTCTAGCTATTTGAAACCATATAACATATTCTTGTTATCTATAGCCGTCCTTGGTGGTATAGAACACTAGAACTTACTCTTCTGCAGTAACAACTTTCTAATTCATCTCTGGTAGACGATCTTATCTGGTCTCACTGCCTAAAATGAAGCCTCAGAATCCTCTGAACACAGCCTTTCAGACATCACTGGCAGTCATTGCGAATTCCAACCTGAAATCCAACTTATTTGCAACCCTCGAACCCATAGCAACAAGAGCAGAAAGGAAAGGGAGAATTTGGAAGTAATCTCACAGGGGGGATAAAGGCAAGTGTGAAAGTGCCTTTGGGAGGTGAAGGAGCAGATAAAACAGATCACTGCATCTTTTATGCCCCAAGTACTTGGTACATCTGCCAACTGAAACATTGTAACTGTTTACTTTATGCATTCATTTGCTATCTCATTTAACCCTAAGTCCTTTGAGAGTTAGGAGTGTCTTATTTCCCTTCTCTCCCAGCATTTAGCACAATGTCAATATCAGGAGATAATAAATACGTATTGAGTGAATGAGTGAAGGAATAAATGAACAAATGAATAATTGATGGTCCTGGAAAAAACGGTGATACCACCGATAGAGCTGGAAGATCAGGAAGGAGAGCTAGAACAGTGCAGTAGAAAGTTGTATAAAAACAGGTTTCATCCCAATATAAGAAAGAACTTCATAGAGGCCAAGAGCGTCTAAAGATGAACTCTGCTTCATCAGGAGGTGTTGACAGTGTCTATGTCCACTTATCTCATGTCCATGTCATGCAACCCTCGCCGCAGCCTGGTGACACGGGAACAATTACCATCCTCATTTTACAGGTGAAAAAACTGAATCTCAAAGAAGCTACTTAGCTTGCCCAAGCACCAAAGCCAGTGAGCACTAGAGACAGCCTTTAAAACCCAGGTAAAGAAAAAAAAAACACTAGACTGTGGTTATAGCTGTATACCTCTTTAAAGGGGTATACAGCTATAACCACAGCTGTTTCAATTGTAAAACAAGTGAATTTTATACTATATAAATTGTATATCAAAATGCTTTAAAAATTGCATTATACCAAAGGATGAAAAACACTATGCCTCAAAAAAAAAAAAAAAAAACAGGCTTGCCTGATTCCAGGATCTCACGGCATCCACAGCCCTCAAAGAGCGACTTCAGTCCCGGAGGTGCACATTTGGTGGGCTCGATGTTGCTAACCCTCACTCCTCGTCCTGGTGCTGTGTTGTTCTCGATCTATAAACAGCCTCCTCCCTCACACTCCCTCTTCGGAGACCAGCCCCTCCCAGGCGGGGAAGCACTTTTCTGGACTGGATGCTGGTGTCTCTCTGACCCATCCCTGAGGAAATCAGGGTGGAGAGGCAGAAGGTTTCTTTGCAGGCAGGCTACACCTCCGTGCCCTCTGCAGCCGGCTCTTCTAACACCGCTTAACCTCCTTTGGATGGCTTTCCAGGCCCAGCAAGGATTAAGCCCAAAGAAAAGTCAGGCCCTTGCCCAGCTCTGGGGAGGTAATGTTTAAGCCCTTGGAATGTCTGCCTGATAAAAGTGTCTTTATTCTTACCTGGGGTCCTTGGGCCACTCAGTATCAGCTTGACCGCTGGAGGGGCTAGAGACTGAGCTTAGCCGTACAGGTGTTCCATGCCCACATGACCAACTCCGAGGAAAAACTAGACGCCAAGGCTCAGGTGAGCATCCCTGGCTGATGGTGCTTTGTGTGAGTTGCCACACGTCATTGCTGACTCTCCTGGGAAAGGACAGCTGGAAGCCCACACTGGGAATCCCCTGGACTCTGCCTGTGTACTTTTCCCATTGCTGATTTTCACCTGTATCCTTTTGCTGTAATAAACTGTGAGTGTAACAGTTTTGCTGAATTCCGTGAGTCCTTCTAGTAAATTGCTGGATCTGAGAGTGGTCTCAGAGACCCGTGAACAGCAGTCCTCTGGATTCTCCTTGCTCCTGGTTGCTCTGCCTTGTTGCCTTCTGCTTCAGATCTGGGCCAGGCTCTCTACAAGTTCCCTGGCATCTGCGTCTTGGACCTCTTTGCCTCCAAGTCTGCATTGCCCAGGGATGGCACACACAGCATCCTTCATCCTATCAACTGCTTGGTAGAGACGACACAAGACATCAAGGAGAGGGAGTGAGGGATGAACCAAATCATCTTAAAGCTCCTCTCAAACCCCACAATGCTGATTCTTAGATGTGTCCATTTAGTTTGGATGCTTTGAGTTTGAGGCAATGACAAGATTTTCATGTGGAAATGTCCTCTTGAGTACCCACACAGGGGACTGTGTAGACAGATGTGGATGGAAGAACATTCTCAGGACAGGCCCCTGCTTGGGAGGCGAGAGGCGAGTGGGGAGCTCAGACTGCAGGCAGCCTTGGGAGTCCTGGAAACCAGCTAACCGGGCTGCTTTTCATAGCACAGCTTTGGTTTCCCAGATCTTGCTGGGGAAAGCGCCCCTTTCCTGCCTGCCAACTTCTCTACCCCACCTGGCACCAAAGGGCCTAGCCTCCGAGACACAATTATGAAAGCTACGCAAGGATGCTAATTGCTATATCTGACCTCCCTTCAGATAACAAGGGAATCGCCCTCCCTAATTAGCCCTGCCGCCGGTAGACCAGCAAAGCCAAATGTTTATTATGGGATGAATGCACTTACTGTAAATTTTGACATATGCTGTAGAAAGATGTTGGATAAATAAGACTTCAGAGGCATGGGTTGTTTAAATAATGAATACCCACTGCTTCGGGTGATAAGGGTGGAGAGGAACAAGGCAAAACAGAAGCAGAGGATCCTGGAGCAGTGCTCAGAGCCAAGGAACAGACTCTGGGATGCGGGCCAGAAGCCCAGGGTGAAGAAGAGCACGTGTGCTGAGTGTCCAGGCCTCGCTCACTGGGACCTTGGCGTTCCTGTCTTCCTGGAAACGCCTTCCCTTTCCCACATCCACTCACACCCATTCATAGTCCCTGGAGAAAGGATGACAAATTGTTTGCAAAACAACCATTTTCCATTTCTTGGGAAACAATGACAAATGGTTTATGAAACAAAGGCAGGGAAAGGTCAGGAGAAAAGTGCCACCCTCCCCCTAAAGACTCTAAAGCCAGCGTCTGTCTGCACAGATCCTGTGTTTATTGTTGTTGATGTCTTGCTTCTTCCAAGGAAAGGGAGAGGTGAGCACATGGAAGCCTGATTTGGTGCCTGAACTTCCCGGGCTGGGCAAGATATGCAGAGGAAGTCATTCCTCCCAATCAGGGAGCCCCAGCCCATGGCATTCTAAGGCAGTTAGGAAGGGAGAATGCTGGCTTTATGGTTTCTATTTATCCCCACATGTCTACTCCTGGTTGAGCAGACCACACACTATGGCAGACAGATACCTACATCTGGCTTAGGAGAGACACGCCCCAAACCCATCCCGTGGGCCTCAGGCCCAGATGGCTGATCCATGAGCAGATCTCACCAAGATGGCTGTTTCTTTCAGTGCCTTGGGTTCCATGCATTCAAGGAGAGAGACGCCCTTTCATTTCAGTGAATGGAAGTTGTCAAGCATGTATAGGCAGGTGTGAGGGAGGCAGGGACTCCTGGTAACTGCATAGACAGCTGGGCTTCATGGATACCATGCTTGTTTCAGACACGTGGCCCAACCTTTGACCTCTGCCTGTCAAGGATACCCCTCAGCCCCTGTCCTCTGCAAATAGGATGGCTCATAACCTCCATCTGTGCTTCTCTTCAGAACAAGCCCAAATCTCTGTGTCTTACAAACACAAATGCTTATTTCCACTCATGATACATATCCCATATGGGTCAGCTGAGGCCTCTGCTCCACTTAGTCACTCAGGGACCTAGGCTCTGGAATTTGTCATGGCAGAGAGAAGATAGCTGGAGGGGCATTCGTGGGCTCTTCTATGTTTCAGCGAGAATGACACATGAGCTGCTCACAGTTCATGGACCGGATCTATCCCCATGGCTCCACCTCAGTACAAGGGTTCTGGGACATGTGGAGGAACTTTGGGGGAGCAGCACCGTTTATGCCTCAGCCCATGTCAGAGGGGCTAGCGGGGATTTGCATTCCTAGCAGTGCCTGTGAGCCTCCCCTGCCTACCCTTCACACATCTGCACAGCACAAAGTCAGATCTCAACAGCCCCCTCAATTTACAGGTGGAGAAACTGAGGCCAAGAGGGCCGTGATTGGTTTAAGGGCAAGCTCTCTGCCAGGCACCCCCTACCGGTGGCTTTCCAGCCTAGTGTGGACCCTCCAGTGCTATTCCTTGTGGTCCCTCCTGGTTTGCTCACTGACTGCTTCTCCCTTGTAATTTTCATTTCATTATTCTCCTCCCCTCATACGGAGGGACTTCCAAATGTCATTCTTTCTTTAGTTTTTCACCTCCGCAGAGCCCTCCTTTTCTTTGTCTCCCTCCCTCGGGCAGGAGCTTTCCCTGTGAAGGGCTCTTTTTTCCTCCTCCTACGGAGCACGCTGACCTTTTCCTCTTC